>JAOBAT010146151.1:0-11140 GCA_026413305.1 Hydrozoanthus tunicans
GACATTACAGCATGATTACTCTAAAATACTCGCGCGCGTTAATTTAATGCACCTATCAATATAAAGCCCGGGGGGGAGGAGGGGGCGGGCAAGGGTGGGGATTTGTGTCTGTGACCCGAAATTTTTGTAAAACGTCCATCGGTCGGCGTCGAAAAATCGTCAAATTTCAAGGTCCCCACCCCGGGAACACAAAATACATCAAATCTCCCCTCCCCCGGCCCGGGTAACAAGGCAGTTACTGAAAGGTTCTAAAAATGAAACTTGGGTATTATAAAAAATACGTTAGCATTTTTTTAATATGTTTTCTAACACGATTGAAAAAGAAAAAGGCAAGAACTCGTATTATCTTTGTGGAATTATCGATTGTTATTGAGCACGCGCGCATAAGTTTCCTCCGCAAAAACCTGATTGCAACCGTTCCAGTTCATCAACTGAATGAAAAAAATTCAAGAGCATCTTATGAATGCACCGTCATGGCATAGGAAGCGACGTTCGGACGATCCACGAGTCGATGACGAGGTCTTGTTCTAGTCTCCTTCCAAGGACATGGCCATTTCGTTCCCAGGCTAAAATTCAACTGCCCGCCCCCGGGCTTGACAACGATCAAACTGCCCTCCCACTGGGAAGGCCAGTATCGTCAAATGCCCAGCCCAGGGGCCTAAAAATCGTGTCAAATGCCCGCCCTATGCCCGCACCCCATCCTTCTGGGCTTTACATTGATACGTACGTGCATAATGCAAAGCACATATCACGTTCGTTCAGCGCAACACGAGGGGATTAGCGCCGACCCTATTCAACCAAAGAAAAGTGTCAATTTTCAATTGGTGTTTTTCAGGGTAATTTTTAAATCGAGAGGTATTTTTCATTGCTTTGTATTTTTTAGAGTAGTTGGAGGACTTTTCCGACGGCCATTCCTGCTCTCTTAACCCCAAAGTATACCCAGCAGGTTGAAATACCCTAAAAACTACCAAGGCAAAGAAAAATGAAGCAAAATTAAGAACGAATGATTATGGCAAAAGGAACAGGAGGAATAATACTTGGTCAGAATTGTTACTCTGTCTAAATTCTTTTTTTTTTGTTTCCTTAGGTGCATGTTCTGTAATTAATTGTAGTTTAATTAAGTCCTCGTGTTTTTTTTTGCCATGAAACTAAGTTAGAAGTTACATTTTAACCCCTCCCCCCTCCCCCCGGCCACAGTTAGCAACGCATAGACTTTTTTAAATTTAGTTTTAAACTTTTCTGTGTCAGCTAATCAGAAGCAAGTGATATTGACATTGCCAGTCAAGTTTTTCCGTATGCGCGTTGCAAACCAATTCAGTTGCAAGCACTCTAGAATTTAAAATGTTATCATTACTTCGTATAATATGTTAAGAACAAAACATCAGTTGCCGCGATTAGAGCACCGTCGAATATTTTGTTCGAGTTACAATTGCTCCAGACAACCCCTCCCCCAATTCGACAAAAATTGAATCGCTCCACCAATGAAATTCAATCAGGCTTTCCAGTGATTTTACTTGGCTTTGACATTGTCATTTATTTATTCGCCACTCGCAGAACTGGTGCTTTGGTAAAAAACTTTCTCAGGTTTTCTTTGATACGTTGTAATTTGTTTCGAATAGCGTTTTTTGTCGACACAAAACTGCATCATGTGCATCTTGTTTTTTCATTATTGCGACAATCCAGGATTAAACGGTTACAGGTTCATTGCAGCCTCGAACCGAGATGAGCTATATGAAAGACCCACGGCACAAGCGAAATTTTGGGATGAAAAGAAAACGATTATCAGTGGTAAGTTTGCTCAAAAACTTAGTTTCTACAAAACATCTAGTTCTAAAGACCAGATGCACGAAAAATAGATACTAAACGATCAATCGTAAATTCTTTGCTTGTAAATTCGAAATAATTCGAGGGCAAAGCACCCCGGGTGTTTTTCGGAAGTAGAGCGGTTCGCGGTTCGGCGAAACATCACCCACTCAGGTAGCTTTCATGGCGTACGTTTCATAATGCTATTGTCCGGAAACTGCTTTGAAACAGGCTTAGGACACTTTCCAATGGCTGAGAAGGTTTGATGATGTTTTTAACGAAAAAAATTGTGTTATGAACGTAACTTCGATGTATCAGGTGTGCGGACATACGATCTTGCGCAACACCAATCGAAGGCGCATGGCTATTCATCTGTTCGGTGCAGTTCTGGTCGCGCGTTTAGTTTGATGATTTAACGCATAGAAAAACCATGTTTTGTTCAAAGCACCTTAGTTCCTCCCCTTTCATGTCGCGATTGCTAGATGTTTTTGAATGTTTGCGCGAGGCAATTTTAAAATATTCACACGTGGCTAGTTTTTTCCAAAGTGTAGAACTAGCAAAACTAGGTATACCTAGTTTTGCTAGTGATGCACTTTGGAAAAAAGACCTTTTGGGGATTCTAGCTACGTGTGTAGGAGCTACAAATGCAACTGAAGTCTGCACACACAAAGTCGATCGGCAAGAGTTATAAAGAGTTTATACCCTAGTGTAGAAATCTGAAATTAATGTAAGTTTGACTCTCAGCAAATTACTGAGCTATTATTCAATGATTCTGTATTAATCAAACGATGAGTGAAGTTTAGAGCCAAAATCTTTTGATTTGAAGATTTAAATATCTCGGTCATTCTCAAGGAATTATAAACATGAAGTAAAACTAGTAGTAATCTCAGATTAAAAAGTGTGTTCGACATAATGTGTTGAAAAATTGACACATTTCAAATGTATTTGCTTTGCATTGTGATCGAAATCGATCATTTGGCTCAATGGCCGCTAAGTACAATGACTGGGTTGCTTTGGTTTGTGACCACCGTGGGCCGGTAGTTCAGCTCAATGTCCTCCAAAGAATAAGTGTCAGCTCGTCTGGATTGTTCAACCAAGCAGTATTTTGTGCAGTCTAATTGATGAAGGAAACGGATTCAGTGGACATGGACAGTGCAAGCTGTTCTCGCACATCAAAATTAGCTCGACTGTACTGACTCCAAATGCATGCATTAAACTTTAACACCACAAGGGTTGAGAATCTTGTTTGTCCAGTAAAAATCTCGTTTATCCAGTTTATTGGTAAAATTGATTATTTATTCAAAATAGTGCAGATTTGGTACAAACCCCCAAAAAATCCAGAATCTTCATGCATATAAACATAACAGGCAGCCCAAGTTTAGGGTTGCGTTCTCTTAATGTCAAATGCAACTAATGCTTAATTTGAGTCATGGAAACAATCACTGACTCAGGTAGGAATTAAACCTATGACTCTCTTACAGGCTAAGTTACCATGTGGATCAACTGCAGACCTGCAGCCAGGATTTTTTGTGGAAGGTTGTGATCACCTGGGAAATTTTTTAATTTTGTCATTCTGCGTAACGCTTAAGCTAGAAAGCAACATATCTTGCATTGTATACAACATGAAACACTGAAAACATTTCATACTGATAAAGTAGAGTTTATAGTTACACAACTTGGATTTAGAGTGTTGTTTAGAACGCAATAAACCGTGGGATTTTGCTTCGAAACTGGCAACGAAAACTATACACAATAAATCAACTCGAAAGGTGTTAGCTTGCGCAAAATGTAACGTTTCTTACCTGCAAAATACATCATAACACAGCTTCATGATGTTGTGGTAATAATTATTTCTGTATGTGTATCTTTGTACGGGCTTAAACTAGATTAACACAGCTTCACTTTCCTCTGAAATTTGTGACAACAACATCAATTTTTTTGTACTTCAAAATTGATTTTTCAACCATTTATCTTCTTTAATACAGTTTTTTTTAGTAATTTCATGTTTATTACATGAATAACAAACCAGAACAGAACTATGTTTAGTATGTGTTATTTCACCTTTCACTTTTTTGAATCGCCAATTTAGATCTAGAGGGTGCTACCTTTTAAATAGCCAGTTCTATAGCTAGTTAACAAAAAATGGACCTTTTTGTAGTCTGAGGGGTGACTGTGCACACTTTGGACCTTAGCTGAGAGGGATGTACATTACAGATAGTTTAGCTTCAAAAATGATTCCATTCATCAAAGTTTTGGAAATTTTAGGTTTTGGCCTTGAAGACTGGAACCGTAGTAAGCTATTATGAAACTGATTGCTGTAGCAACATTATTTAGATCTTTTGAACTTGTTTAAAACACATATACATTCCAGTAACTAAAAAGTGTTGCCACTGCAATCAAATTTGCTACAATTCTTTTGCTAACTTGCTGTTTTGGATAACTATTAATGGTTTTGTCGATTGGTAAAAGGATAACTTGCAGTTATTTCATTTTGTTTGTTAGGTATTGATCTTACACCTGGAAAAGTTGGCGGCACATGGCTGGGTATTTCAAAAGATGGGCGCTTTAGTTCCCTGACCAATTATAGACAAGCACCTAAGCATGTTGACCCCAAAGCCTGTGGCCGAGGACACCTTGTGACAAACTTTTTGCAAGGTCAGCAGAAACCAGAGGGCTACCTAGGCAATGTTAGCAAAGAAGGTGCAAAATACAATGGGTTTAATCTGTTAGTTGGAGAGCTGTCCAGCACAGAAGAACCCAGCCAATTTGCTTGGTATTGTAACATGGAAGAACAACCAGTGACGGTGTTGGAACAGGGCACCCACGTGCTCGCCAACCGGTTGATTGACTCCCCCTGGCCAAAGGCAGTGTATGGCAAGAAGAGGTTCAGTGAAATTATCAAGCAGCATCGTGATTCAAAACAAGATCTGATTGATGAGCTTTTAGGGTTGCTGAGTGAAAAACAGAGGTAGATTTAAAAAAAATAGTAGTGCAATAATAAATACAATTTTAAAAATTATTTATTGATTAAAATCCTTTCTTGAGCCAAGTAGCTTTAAAAATATCAGGCTGGCACTTACTTCCGATTTCAATAGTGTTAAGCATATGAGAGTCTCTGATTTCCCTTCGAAAGGACACTAATCTATTGCAGTTTAGTCATCCGTAGAGACTGGTACTCATTTATACAGCAGGGTAGGCTAGAACAAGTCTCGCTGCAAAAACGTCTTGCAATTGCTTGAGGACACAACACAGTGGTGTGACTTTGGATCAAACTCTTGATCGTGACCTTAGTTAGGAATACAGCTGTGCAAGCTTGCGTCTCATGCAGCCACTATGCTGTTGACAGTAATTTTAACAGTGATGCTTGAGTTATCTCTTGGATGTAGTTAGTAACTGAACAGTGTGCAGTCATGCTATAATAAGTATGACAGTTTGCTGGCAAGCCTTAAACTTAAATTTTTGACCCACTATATCAACTCAAAACACATAATTTTGTTTGTTATTCTCCAGTATAAATTATACATACTAGCTAGTTTTTACAGAGTTTTTGATAACGGTAACACTCAGCTCAGTTACAATAAAAGTACTTTAATCATTTTGTGTGTTGCTGAAACCTTAAAAGCTGGATTTAAAGGCTCCTTATTAATTAGTTCTTTAGGAGAGTTCAGTTTGAGTGTATTAGTATTGCTAAATTAAAACTGTTAAAAGAAAATCATTGTAAAATGATTTGTTGAAAATTTTTTGTGTTGCTACTATATATTTTTTGTTTCAGTTTTGTGGTAACAGATTTTGTTAAGATAAGGGTAGAGAAAAAAGTGACAGTGTATGTTTGGGTGTACTGATTGGCAGACAGCTGGGCTGAGTCAGGATTTGAAGAAAATAGACTCAATGGTTTACAACCTTGGGTACGGTTCTATGCTAACAGTTGACATGTGGCTCAGTGGTTAGAGTATCCAACTCCATATCTTAGGGTCAAAAGTTTTTTTTTTTCAAAGCATTATTTATTTGCTCCTTTTACATTATATTGCATTTTCTGTTTTACAATTCTTAACTATTTACACATTCATTTTCAAAAATTACTTTTGAGGAGTAGGTTAGGGTTAGCGAAAGGGAGAATTGAATGTATTTTTTACATTACTGATGGCTTTTTTTATCAAAAATTAAAAAAGCAAAACAAATAAAGAGATCCAGTTTCTCGGTTCTCCTTCTGCGATTACCCACAAGTAGTGAGGACTATGAATTGGTCCACTCTTAACCTTTCAACCCCAAACAGTTTATCAACATTTAAGCTCTCCCTACATAACTAGTATAAAATAGGTTATTCTGTACTGAGAACACGGAAATTGATCAGACACAGAAAACTGCCAAATATGAAAAAGCAAAATTCTCCTAAACTGATAACAGGAAAAGTATGGGTCAAACGTTTAAGCCCTGGTCAGATCACTGTTATGCATTAATGCTGCATGTACCAGCTTCTGCTAGGCTGGGCTAACCTGTGATGGATAAGTGTCCTGTAATGGGGGAAGTCAAAGACTCTCATTCACTCGATCAACACTATGAAAACTGGAGATAAACACCAGCTTTATGAGCCACTTAGACTCGAGAAAGGTTTTTTTTATTTTTTTAAACTTTCTTAGCTAACAAGAGAATTGCCACTTTAATAATGACAATATTTGGCTATGTCTGACAGAAACTTTCCTGATGAGGATGATAGCTGTTATCTAGGGCCGCAGGATCCTGGGTGCCCAGAGGAGTTTATTAATGGCTGCAAAGCAATCCATGTTCATTGTAAGGGCTTGAAGTATGGAACAAGGTAATTAAGTTCTTAAGGTTGCCCAAACACACCTATTTAATCTTCAACTCACAACTCAAGAAAGGTACATTTTCAAGACACAGGATCCCATGACAAAAATAACAAAAAAACAAGCAGGGAAATGATTTTAACCTGAATGCGTGGTGATACCAAATTTCAGCCAAAAATTATTTTATATAAAGAAATTAAAGCAGTACTACAGTGTTGAGGGAAGCTAGCATTAGTTATTAACAAAAAAAATTTTTTTTGGCAAAATAATAATGTATTACATTTGTTCATAAATTCTATTATATTAACAGTCTGCAGTGGTATATACTGAGTTGACATCAAAATTATATAATTATCGGTATTCCCGGCCCACGCCTTCAAGTGGGGATATGATTTTAATCTTAAACACATGTGGTGATACCAAATTTTAGCGATTATTTTTGCACTGTTATAAATTATGCTTTTGTAAGATAACACTGCAGTTTATGTAATCAATATATAGAAAATAACATGGTCGCTTGGAGATACAAATTTTATCTCCTTGTTTTGCAAAGATATTGCACTTGTTATTTTACTGTTCTCACTTGTGGGATATAACAATATACCGTGAATGATCTAACAAATGCCCCCTATCAAATAAATGCCTCTTATCTAATAAATGCCTCCTCCTAAAGGGTAAGTTTGTATTAAACGCCTCTCTCTAATAAGCGCCCCGTATCTAATAGACGCCCCTGTCCCCAAATCATTATAAGGCTTAAAGAAAGCGTGACACACAGTAACATCTTAAAAATAATTTAATTATTTATTTATTGTCTCATGCGGTTGTTTTGTTTACGAGTGGCTTGCTTATGATCTCCTGTTTGATTTCAAGTTCAAAGTACGGATATCGCTCTTTGATTCTTTTGATTTCTGTGTTCAACATGTCGGCAACTTTCTTTCGCTTTGTTCTAGCTTGAAAACATCCAGGAACAACAAGACAAACTTCACGTTTTCGCTTTCCACAAACTTTAACAATGAGAGAGTTTGTTTCTGAGGCGGCTAGAAAACCAGCAAGCAGTCATTGATTTGTGAATGATAGAGCGTTGTTTATACATTACAGTAATTAGTGGGGTGTCGATGGGCTCAGAAACTACATACTTAACTATATATAATTTATAGCTATGCATATTCAAACCACACGTCTAAGTTTTGTTTTGTTTTGTTTTACAATGAATTCATAGAAATGAAATAAACACCTCTATTAAATGCCTCATATCTATTAAACGCCCCCTGTAGAACAGCTAAAATTTATTAAACGCCCCAGGCGTTTATTAGATCATTTACAGTAGCTTCACCACTAAAAACAAAATCTGTGTCAAGTAGTGCTGCATGGCCATGTAATAACCTCCACTTTCTAAATGCCACTATTAAATTCTATTCTTATTAAACAAAAGAACTTTTCAATAAAGAACTCCTTGTTTTAGTTAGTACATACAGTGTCAGTTTTATGAGCTCTTTGGAACAACTTTTTGTTTAAAATCCCCGAGTTCCATGGAACAAACATTACTTTATAATGGTGGTACCAACATCTATTAGAATTAAAGTTATAAAAGTAATAACCTCCACTTTCTAAATGCCACTATTAAATTCTATTCTTATTAAACAAAAGAACTTTTCAATAAAGAACTCCTTGTTTTAGTTAGTACATACAGTGTCAGTTTTATGAGCTCTTTGGAACAACTTTTTGTTTAAAATCCCCGAGTTCCATGGAACAAACATTGCTTTATTATGGTGGTACCAACATCTATTAGAATTAAAGTTCTACTTAATTTTTCCAATATTTTTCTAGGACAAACACAATAATACTGGTGGACAATGAAGGCAATGCAACCTATGTTGAGAGAGCAATGATGGATCATACGGACCCTCTGAACTCTGAATGGGAAATGAACACACATGAGTTTGTTGTTGAGAGTTTAAAAAGAAAGAGCTGCAGCAATGGGTCACCAACTGAGGGATCGAATGAAGAGGCACCTAGCAGTGCCAGTGAAAGGAAAGAGACTGTTCCTTCCAAGAGGCCGAGCAAAGAAATCCTCTTCGAAGGTGAACCCGAGAAAAAGAAGATTGCTCGTAGTAAGGGATTTTCGGGAGAACACTGTGGTATTAATAAAAATCAAGAGCAAGTTGCTGGAGGTGAGAACCATAGTAGTTCTTCCTTTACAAAGGACGAAATGCATGGCACTGAAGACTCTAGTGGTCCTCAGCAAAGTAGAGAAGGAATAATGACAAAAGTACGTGTGGTAACCAATGGGACAGTGTAGTGGTATTAACCAATCTTGGATTATTGATAACTTTTTCAGCTAGCGAGGTTTTACCTTAACAACCATTGATTGTTTTGATAAAAAATTAACTAAATAACTAATGAAGTGGAGGACTACTTGATATAAAAGCAATAGTCTTAACTTATATTACATGTTGTATATTGACAGCCTGCAACTTTATTTAATGAAGTATTTTTTTGTCAAAAGTTGACTTGGTGTACTGTATTGTACATATGACATCTACTTGTAAAATGGTTTAAGAAGTAATAAGAGTGAGGACTATTAATAGTAAAAAGATATAATATTTGAGCAGTTTTTGAAGTGGGTAAACGTTTATGGTAAAGCAATTAGTTGTACTAAGGTATTTTTAAAATTTGCTGAGGAGAAAGCTGCTCATAGAGATACAGTAGGCATGGTTTGAATTGACTACAGTTTCAAGCATTAACTCAAAAGGTAATTTCCATAATAAAAAGGTTTTTGAAAAAAGTTGGCTTCATTTTGTGAGTAGGTTGGCTTGGGTGGGTGGGAGGAAGGAAGGAACAAATTGACTGAAGTCTTTTAACCAACAAACAAGCCATCCTCACCATGTAAGTGTTTATAGTAAAAAGAATATAGAATAATTATGTATCACAATGTAAATCAATGGCAAATAAGTGAATACTGAAAAAAACGTTCATCCAATGATTTGTTGGTAAATTCTCGTGTCCATGGTATTTCTAAAAGGAGTTAAGGAGAATTTTGTGTTTTATCTTCGAGAATTTTTGGTGGATAGTTTTGCATTCTCAGCACCCAATCACGACGTGAGTCATTGAGGGCCATGTTGTTTTGACTGTTAACTGCCAGTCTACAGTCACTCTTCTTCAGGTGCAGGGCTTGACACTTACTTGCTTTTATGTCTAGGACACTTGAAACTTAGAAATTTCCCTTGCAGAAGACAAGGCAAGCATATTTTTTACTAGCCATAATCGATGAATGTAATAAAATTTAATTTACCAAACGTTTTGTATTTAGCACTTCAATTATTCATTGGTCATTAAAATTGGGACGTCTTGCTCTTGGCCCACTGTTCCACCAAATTTTCAGTGCAGGGAGTGGGTCAATCTGATTTGATCTTTCTCATGAGGGAAAATCCACGTTCGCAACAAGATGTTGAAAAGGGTAAAATCAAGAGAATCTCAACTAACATCAAAACGTTGGAGAACATGTCACTGTAACTGTTGAACACTCTCTTCCACAAAGCTTTCAAATTAAGATCAAGGAAGTTATTAGAGATGCAAACTTTCAGGTCACTCCATTCTTCCTCCACAGCCTCAGAATTAAAATTGTTCCTTTGAAGAAGTGGTCTGAAATGTTGAACAAGATGGTGAACTTTTTCTTCTCCGTAAATGGCTAAGTCTGCTCTATTATCTGGCTAGAGAGATGTATGAAACACTAACAGAGCACACAAAGTTTTATCAGTCACTTCGATACTCTGAAAACTATTTAATACTTCGACAGAAACACTTATAGAGCACGGTGAAGATGTGGAACCCACCTAGCTCCTTTTAAACTACCAGGCTTTTGGATCTTTTCTCCCATAACTTCTGCAAGTTCTCTTAGTTCACAAAGTGCCTTGGGAGAATAGTGGTAGTGTTTGTAAATTGACTGAAACATTTCTTTCAAAGCCATAAGGCAAGATTTCACCTTTAATACCATCAAAGCAGTGGATTCCTCAAAGCCATGGCACAGACTGCTTAAGCTTTGCAACAACACCATTGCGACACCTGCGTACACTGAAACTCCATAAGAATCTTTCGAGACTAGTCCGTTTCTCCAGTCATTTTCTCCAACTTTAAACAGTGCTTTATCAAAGCTTGCAATCATACCATGTGCTGTCCCATTAGGCAACTCCGCAATCTTAAGGTAATTACTAACCGGTTCGCCATTACAATGCATTCTAACAGATTATTTCCAAATCCAAATTTGTTAATGAGAAAAAACGTGGTTGAGAATCATTCATTTCTTCTCTTGGTTCAAGTTACTCAATCTCTGCAGTTGCCTCAATAAAACCACGGCAACGTTTGTCATTTAAGTATGTTTCTCCTAAAGTAACACCTTTCTTAACTTGAAGCATACACAACTGATATTTCAGCTCCACTAGACAGCACACAAAATATATGCCATCAGGTTTATTTTGGTTGGGCAGGTCCGCTCCATACAGTACGTTATACCGTAAACATAACAATCGAACTACTGC
>JAOBAT010146173.1:0-11139 GCA_026413305.1 Hydrozoanthus tunicans
CCTTTGGATTCCCGACTTTGACATCACAAGATTGGTAATTTGCATATTTGAAAAAGCTTTATTACTCAGCAACCAAAGAGTTAGTTTAATGAAACAAACGATATTTTTCTTCTTTTTCAAAATCTCTTTCTAACAGACCAAGTTCCTTAATAGTGATATATACACTTTAATAAACCAAAACTACTTAGCCTTGTTTTCAAAAACCACAGTAAACTGGTTAACTGCTGCATGTTTCTCTATTTTATTTATTTTAGTGTGTATAATGTGATTACAAAATGTCTTCATTGCAGCAACTCTTCTCTGGTTCATTGTAAGGATGCAATGTCAAGTTACATTGAAGCTGTAGAAACAATACTTTGCCTTGAGTTTATTGTGCCTCGGGTGAGCGAAGAACTATGTTGGTATTCAAAAAAAAATGGAAATGGCTTGGTGTGCAAAAGTGGGCACAGAGGCAGAGCGCTTTGTAATGTATTTATAAAAGCCTTCAAAAATGATTGTATTACAGATCACACAAGATTATTACCCAGCAATATTGCAACACAATAACTTGTAAACGACACATCAAAAACATACTTTTATTTAAAAAGTTACAAGTTTGTATTAAAAAAGTGATTCTATCTATCTTCATGCTAATTTCTTTTTCTGTCTCAGTGCCGACATGACTTTCATTGTAACCTCAATCCCCCTTGACCTATTGGATGAACTTAAGTTCAGTTTTACCCCCGCGTACTTTGACTGCTTTTCCCACTCCTAAACTCAATCACAGTTCTACTCTTTTTTTACGTCTCAGTTATAATTCGAAACTCAATTACAGCAAAAGTTCTAACCCCACTCTAAACTTCAGCCTTCTATACCAGTTTCAGTTTGCTTTAGCCTAAGTCGTAGTCTCAACCTCAGTTTTGGTCCGGGGGCCTGGAGTATGCTCAACATCATCCAAGGTTCCTGGGGCCCCCGTGAGATCGGTCCAGGGTTCCAATGTTTACCTTAGAGCAGTCTAGTGACAGAGGCCCCGGGTCTGTGCCACAGCAAAAATCCTCACATGGGCCCAGGAACTGCATGAGGTCGAACTAGGGGCCCAGGGGTTTGTGTGAAATTAGCAAAGAACTGTCCATTTAGAACTTTAACATGTTGAGACAAACTCTTTTCACGGCACAGTGAGTGTGTGTAAAGATTCGAGTTGCAGTGATGCCACAACCTGCTTGAGCTGCTGAGAAAAATAGCCACACTTATGCATCTAGGAGTTTCATACTGTTCTCTGCCGCCACGGCACACTCATTCCATTAGAGACTCTGGGGTCTGTGCAAGGTCTGTCCAGGGGCCCTTGGGCTCCACAGGAGGTTGGTAAAGGGGCCTGGGGTCCCTGAGAGGTTTCGCCAGGGGCCCAGGGTCTGTGCAAGGACAGTTCAGGAGCCCAGGGCTCATGGTAGGTGGAACCAGAGCCCAGGGCCTAAGCAAGGGTAGTCCATTGAGTTCTTGTTGTGATCTTTTGCAACCTCTAGTACACAGAACCCGCATGAAATTGTTGCAGCCCGGTCATTCCATATCATGTAAACAAGTCTATGGATCAAACCCTGTCCAACCAAAAAACGAAAAAGTCTCAAATGCTCCTGGCTTTTGGCATGCACAGCACATGTGTTGTGGGTTCCCTGTGAATCACCAAAGGTAACCCGCTTGAAATGTTACAACTCACTCGCTTCGCTGCATAAGACAAAGACTTATTTAGTACTCAGATGGTGCTTACAAGAGTTTTGACTGAATATAAGAACTCAAGCCAACTTAAAAAATAGCATGGCTACTCGTACTAATTAGTCTGGTGTTGTGGAAACAATGCAAAATAATTTTTTATATTATCTGTGTTTCATTTGAGAACAATATATATTTTTATCTGCTTTTATAGTTTGACCCTTTATTACATTTAGGGACTGTTATTACATTTGAGGCCTAGACGTTAGACCCTAAGTGTAATTATGGGATTATTACATTTAGGACAACTGGTTTATTACATTTAGGACCTTTATTACATTTAAAACCAATATTGTATTACATTTAGGACCAAATTTTTATTACATTTAGAACCTTTATTACATTTAGGGCCGTTTATTACATTTAAGGCTTCTACTCATGCTCGAAAATGATGTCTATTTTTGTTGGCCCCAGAAGGTCTCTCTCACGGATAGGCAGCTCATACTGTCTGTTTATACTCCTTACTACAGCCAAGTGTAAACTGACAAACAATTATTATATGTTTAAGGGAAGAAACGTTTCCAAAGATTAACTTCCAATAGGTTTTGACAGTGCCAGTATCATTTTTCCAAGTACTGTATGATAATAATATTAATTTTATCTTATGCGGTATGTTGGGGATTCTTTCTCTTTTACTGCTAATTACTGTATCTTTTAGCCAACAAATTCCTTTTTCTCTTGGCAACAATTAAACTTGTGCCAATGACTGAGCTACAATCTGTACTACATATCTAAGTTACATTCGTTGTTTGTGACAACTTGTCTTATGGTGTAACAGTACTTTCACCACATGAGGCAGCCACAACTAACAGTTTGAGGAACCTAATGTAATACAAATTTGATCTGAAGTCTACACTGAATTTAAAAACCAACCAGACAGTTAAACAAAATTATTTTGTTTACCTTGTGTAAATTGTGGTAGTTTTCTATACATGTAGATGGGTTTTGGAACAGGTTTTCACTCGCATTTCCGTGCATAATGCGCCACATCCTCATACACGAAAATTTATGAAACAAGGGGGATCTGAATTGTTTTCCTTTTGTTCCATTGCAGCTGAATGTCTATCCAAAAAGAAAAGGTGCAATTACCGGGATTCGATCTACGTCCCTCATGACCGTAAGCCTGTGATCGTTTCAACTGCCCCACATCCTCATACACTGAAAAAAAATGAAAAAAAGGGGCATCTGATTTGTTTTCCTTTTGATATATTCAATTTTAATATCTATCCAAAAACAAAAAAAAAGAACGCACTTACCGGGATTAGATCTACGACCCTCGTAACCCTAACCCCGTTACCGTGCCCAATGCGCCACATCCTCATAAACGAAAATATAAGGAAAAAAGGGAAATCTGGATTGTCTCCTTTTGTTCCATTCCAGCTAAATGTCTATCCAAAAAGAAAAAAGAGAGTGCAATTACCGGGATTCGATCCTCGACCCTCATGACCCTAACCCCGTTACCGTGCCCATTGCGCCACATCCTCATACAAGAACAAATAAAGAAAAAAGGGAGATCTGAATTGTCTCCTTTTGTTCCATTCCAGCTGAATGTCTATCCAAAAAGAAAAAAGAGAGTGCAATTACCGGGATTCGATCTTCGACCCTCATGACCCTTACCCCGTTACCGTGCCCATTGCGCCACATCCTCATACACGAAAATATAAGGAAAAAAGGGAGGTCTGAATTGTCTCCTTTTGTTCCATTCCAGCTAAATGTCTATCCAAAAAGAAAAAAGAGAGTGCAATTACCGGGATTCGATCTTCGACCCTCATGACCCTTACCCCGTTACCGTGCCCATTGCGCCACATCCTCATACACGAAAAAATAAAGAAAAGAGGGAGACCTGAATTGTCTCCTTTTGTTCCATTCCAGCTGAATGTCTATCCAAAAAGAAAAAAGAGAGTGCAATTAAAGGGATTCGATCTACAAAACTCATAACCCTCAGCCCGTTTACCGTGCCCAATACGCCACAACCTCATACACGAACATATGAAGAAAAAAGGGGGATCCAATTGTATTTTTTTTTCCATTTCAGCTGAATATCTATCCAAGGGAAAAAAAAGAGTGCAATTACAAAAATTCGATCTACGACCCTCGTCACCTTAAGCCTGTTACCGTGCCGAATGCGCCACATCCTCATACACGAAAATAAATGGAAAAAAGGGGGATCTGACTTGTCTGCTTTTGTTCCATTCCAGCTGAATGTCTATTCAAAAAGAAAAAAGAGAGTGCAACTACCGGGATTTGAGCCCGTTATCGTGCCCAATGCGCCACATCCTCATAAACGAAAATATAACGAAAAAATGAGGATCTGAGTTGTCTCCTTTTGCTTCATTCCAGCTGAATTTCTAGCCAAAAAGAAAAAAGAGAGTGCACTTACCGGGATTCGATCTACGTCCCTCATGACCCTTACCCCGTTACCGTGCCCAATGCACCACTTCCTCATGCACGAATATATAAAGAAAAAGGGGGGATCCCAATTCTCTCCTTTTGTTCCATTCCAGCTGAAAGTTTATCCAAAACAAAAATACAGATTGCTGTTACCAGGATTCGATCTTCGACCCAATCCATCATAACTCGCTACCGTTGCCATTGCGCCACGTCCTCACAGTTGATATCTATCCAATAAAAAAAAGAGAGTGCACTTCTGGGATTCCATCTACAACCCTCAAAACCTTAAGCCCGTGACCGTTGCCACTCCCCCATATGCTTTAAAACGGAAATATATAGAAAAAAAGGGGCATCTAATTTGTTTTCCTTTTGTTCCATTCCAGTTGAACGTTTATCAAAAACAAGAAAGAAAGATTGCATTTATCGGAATTCGATCTACGACCCACTGCATCATAATTCCGTTAAAGTTGCCACTGCGCCAAGGTCTGACATACCGAAATACATAGAAAAACGGGGCATCTGAATTGTTTTCCTTTTGTTCCATTCCAGCTGAATTTTTATCCAAAACAAAAAAAAGATTGCAATTACCGGGATTCGATCTACGACCCACTCCATCATAACTCCGCTACCGTTGCTACTGCGCCACGTCCTCATACACTGAAAAACTTGGAAAAAGGGGAATCTAAACTGTTTTCTCTTTGTTCCATTCCAGGTGAATGTCTAACCAACAAGAAAAAAGAGAGTGCACCTACTAGGATTGGATCTACAACCCTCTACACCGTAAGCTTGTGACCATTGGCACTGCCCCACATCCTCAAACACGGAAATGTATGGAAAAAAAGGGCATCTGAATTGTTTTCCTTTTGTTCCATTCCAGCTGAATGTTTATACAAAAACAAAACAGACAATGCAACTACCGGGATTCGATCTACGACCCTCATGACCCTGAGAACGTTACCGTGCCCAATACGCCACATCCTCATATACGAGAATAAATATAGAAAAAAGGGGATCTGATTTGACTCCGTTTTTTCTATATATTTTGGTATATGAGGATGTGGCGCATTGGGCACGGTAATGGCCTTACGGTCATGAGGGTCGTAGATCGAATCCCGGTAGTTGCATTGTCTGTTCTGTTCTGTGGCCTTGGCGCAGTGGCAATAGGAGACTTATGATGGAGTGGGTCGTAGATCGAATCCCAGTAAATGGAATGTCTTTATTTTGTATTTGATAAACGATCAGTTGGAATGGAAGAAAACGAAAACACTTCAGATGCCCCGTTTGTCCACGTTTTTTCTATACATTTTCGTGTATGAGGAAATTCGATCTACGACCCACGGGATTCGATCTACGACCCACTCAAGTCCGCTACCGTTGCCACTGCGCCACGTCCTCATACACTGAAAAACATGGAAAAAAAGGAGCATCTGAAGTGGTTATTCAAAACAAAAAAGGAGATTGCATTTAGTAGGAATCGATCTAAGACCTACTCCATCATAAGTCTTCTACCGTTGCCACTGCGCCACGTCATCTTCATTTACCTGAAGATGACTTTATAAGTCGAAAACGTTTGTTTTAAACTACCATTCAACTTTTATACCATTTTTGATATTTTAACCTATTTGGCGTTTTTATGTATCATATAGTTAGTTGTTTACAGTATAATTTTCTTAATTTAAAAGATCCCGAGAATATTTCAAGTAAACAGATCGATATTAAAACTGCTTGAAATAAAACATCTGACAACATTATTGATGGTAACAATAATAATAAAATGCAAGATGGAATAGATCCTAACAAAGGATTATTTTATAATACTTAACACAATAACAATGTCTTGAAAACAGGATTATTACTCATACATTAACGTAGTCAAGGTAGGCTTGGTGAAACAGACGAGTCTCAATCCTTCTCTTAAAGACATTCCACGAGCAGTTCAATAGCTTTTCTCAAAACCATAAAACTGCCTCAGTGCACTAACTTGAAACCAGTTACATAATGACGTGATTCTTATTGTTCCAAATTTAATTTACAAGTTGAACACTGACTTGGATAAACTGTTAGTTGTACCAGTGTACATCGCTAGTGTGGAGGGCCAAAATGAGGAAAAGTCCATTTTAACTATATTTGCACAACTCAAAGAAAGAGTAAGTTTATCTGCTGAAGTACCACAAAGTATTTTACTAGTACCAACAACACAAATCAAGCAAAAAATCCAGCAATTTTTTTTATGAAACCAAAAGCACCAGATACCTTGGGTGCCTGTGGCATTGAACCACACACAGCCTGTATGTCCAGGCCACCTGACCGACTCAAGCACTCTAACAAGATATCTGGTAATATTGCAGTTTTTGGATGTTTTGTTCTGCATGTCATTCTTTGTGGACGTTCAGCAGGTAAACATGTTTACAAAATATGAAAGGTCAGTTTTATTTTAATAAAATAAACCTGTTAGTTTTATTATAAACCTGTTAGTAATTATAGCCTCAGTCAGCCAGGGAAACTAACGGTATTTTAGACTGCCATCACTTTATTCATTATTTTTCTCAAAATCTTGATCCAGGGACTGCAAGCTGGGTACAATATGTCAGTATAAAGTCTCTTTCCCCAAGTTTCCCGAGGCTAACTATCGACGGGTTTATAACTTTCCTTCCAAAACACAAAAATATCACTCCTCAATATTCTTCACAATCATAAATGACGTAATAAGAAAAAAGTCTAACAGCACCTACATTGCAGTGTGAAATTTGGGTACTGTAACAAACCATTTTAAGAAACAAACAAACAAAACATTGAAGTTCGAGGCACTTTAATGTATTTGAGCTTAGAACTCTACTTCTAAACTGGACTCAAGTTGTCTTTACAACAATCTATATAAACTACGTATCGTTTTCTTCAAGCTTTTTAGCCATTTCCTCATAAGCCCGCTGCCTCAAGTCACGGTTCTTGAATTCAGACGACAGTACATCAACTAAACAAGTATACTCTGGCCACATTTCGACTAACTTTTCCTCTTTTAAAATATCGGTCATCATACTCACACTGCTGCCAGACGCCATTTTCATACCCGGGACAGTACGACAACAACAACAGTTCGTGACGTGTACACATAAGTTGCGATTTCATTGGCTTATTGGTGTTTCTAGCTGAGCTAAATTCTCACGTCGTGCGCACATGGTGAGGAATTTGCCTCGCGAGGCAAAAATTATCAAACATGACAGATATTTGTCTCACGACCTCGCGAGGCAAAAATCTCACCAAAATTTACGCGCACACCGGAGGAAACAGCTGAGCTAACGGCCTCGCGAGACTTTTTTCTCAGCCGTTTCCTCTCGTGTGCGCCGGGCTTTAAGGGCAGTTCATCTTCCAAGTACGGTTAATCGAGCTGCAGATATTCTTTCTCAGTAGCATTCAGATGAGGAGCAGTCCTCTCAACAGTTTCATTGTCTTCCACAAGCTGCGCATTTGCAAAAGCGTATGGTGCCTTCATAATTGTTTCATTTTAATGATTTTGTATGAATTCTTAAATTACAGATGGAGAGTTGCTTGAGGTGCATCATCGATTGCGGGCTACCCGAAGGGCAACATATGCTGACGGAACACATAAAAATCATCTTACACAGTGGAGAACATATCTGACCTTTTGCTATTACTTTATGTTTAGAGCGCTTCCAGCTTCGCTGGACACAATTTGCTTGTATTGTCAGTATTTAAGTTCATTTCATCATCAGGGTTAGTAAGGTTATTGTTAGTGGTTGTGACTTCTCACACTCTAAGTCACGTGAGCTTCGCTTAACGTTGCGGGGTATAGATAGGGTTGCTCAGCATTGTCCACTTAAAGCCCCTCCGGTCACGCCTAGTATATTATATAAAGTTGTTTCTATTAGTGATCTTTCTAAAGTAGAAGATTTAGTGATTATTATTTCGCTTCTGTTCGCCTTCCTCTTGTTTGCACTTGTTTCGGCTTATTTTTAAATTCCGAGCAAGGACGAGTCAAGGAGCATTGAGTGAAAAACTTAATCAAGATTTGAAACCAGGGTAGTCTGGTTATCAACTGTAAACAGCGAATGCTCGCCGCCGGAAGAGTTTAATTTTACAAAGCTGAACGACTGGCCAAAATGGATAAAAATATTTCCACTTTTCAACATTGTTTTTGCTGAAGGACTCAAAGTTCTGCAACATCTAACAGCTTTGAACGTTTATCCCAACAGTACTCACCCTCATGCAGCTCCCCACCAAGGCCCTCTCTCCACTGTTCTAGCCCTCTAAACCCACCTAGGCCCAAAAAGTCAAGAAAGCGGAAGTTGAAAGTCAGGGAAAATATCTGAGTTTCACTCTCTTATTGAACTTTACAAGCCAGATATTGTACTTGGATGCGAATCTGAACTCGACCCCTCTATCCCACCATATTCTGTATTTCCAGAGACGTACGAAATATTTCGAAAAAACAGAAGCCGCTTTTGAGGAGAAGCAAGGATCATAACTATCTCGTTGCAGTTTCAAAAACGCAAAAAGCTGTACGTTTTAAGTTTTTATCAACCACCTACACAAGACCGTGATTCTCTCGACTAACTGGATGACTCACTTAGCAAACTCTTTAACACGTCATCGCTCGAACTACAATCTGATACCACTTTATTCGCATGCGACGGTGCCCTGCTTGAGATTGCTGAGAAATACAGTCTCAACCAACATGTGAAAACTGCAACCCGTCCAGCCTCAGGGAGAACCCTGTATCTTGTGTTTTCTACCAATAGCAATCTCATCCAGGCATACCACACTACCCACGGCATAAGTGACCCGATGCTATATTATATGAAGTCAATGTAAGTCCAAAACTCACCCTCAAGGCTCCAAGGAAAGTCTTCCAGTTCCACAAAGGAAACTATGATGGTTTTGGTACCCGCCTGTCTTCTTTTACTGATGAATATATCAGTTTGTGCCCTGAAAACCGGTTGGTTAACGAGAACTGGGCTTGCATCATAGACGCTATCAAGACCGCAACCGATCAATTTATTCCATCCAAGATGACAAAAACAAAACGCAAACTTCCCTGGGTTAAGGTTGCAGGATAAGAAAAAAACAAATTTTTCTCTTTTTTCGGGTATTTCTACGTTTACATACTTTTATTTAAACACCACTAACTAAATATGAAAACTTCATTTTGATAACTCTTAAACTTCCCGAGTTGTTGAGACCATAATTCCCACGAAATCTTAGTTCGTGTTTTTCTCGCATATTGAAAATGGGGTATTTTGACGACTTTAAAAGGTTGACTTCATCTGGTTTCAATCAAACTTGCCCACATTTTCACAGCTCACTGACAACAGGCGGATGTTCAAAGGAGTGTCGGGAATTTTTCTGTAATTGTTTAATAATAGAGATATCCTCGAATCAGCACGTGATAAACTGATTTTCTAAAACTTTTAAAGAAAAAAGCTGTCAAATTTAAACCACTAAAAAGCTTGAAATTATCCGACACCCTTTTTAAGTATGACTATTCAAGATTACGAAAATCACATTGTGACAGCTATTAGTCAAAACAGACGCGAGAGTTAACATTTGGCAGAAAAGATGTACTTTTGCGGATTTGACTATGAAATGGGAAAAAAGAGTAAATTGTTCTGAATTTTGCAAAAGAAGCAATAATCCACTTCTATTTGGTTCTAGAAAGGGCTACACTTTCAAGAGAAGTTATTTAAACGAGACGCGCAAATGCAAATTTTGCAAAACACACCTCTATCCTACCATGTATCCTTAACCCAGAAATTAAACAGATGATGAACTGGCGTGATCGCGCAAACAGGAAAGCCAAACGAACTGAAAAAGAATAGCAAATAGCATACAGGAGCAAACCAAATAGCACCACAAAGCGCATTCATGAAACCCACACTAAATACGTTGATGCGGTTATAAGCAGGATCACAACCACTTCGAATAGTGACAACACTAACAACACTGGAGTCGAAAGAGCGTGGTCAAACCTAAAGCTCCTATGCTCAGAATCCACAGGCACCACAACATCCAACAACAACAGCAGAAGCGCTACGTGAGCAGTACGATAGTGGGTTTACACGAGAGAATTTACCAACCTACCAGGTATTCATGAGTCCCCATATGGAGAAATACCAGGCATCTACTTTACCGCCCGTGGCATCCAGAGCCAGCTTTTTTGTATGTTTGTTCAAATTGCACATACAAGTTTTTTGAAGAGGATGATCAAGTATTGTAAGAATAAATGGTTCTAACACAGGTAAAAAGATTACAGTTATTTGGGGGGACTTTTTGATGAACGACGTCATATATTAGAAGTGTGATTGATTCATAGTAACTGAAGGTTATAGGTAGAATACTAGATTCGCGAACAAATGCAAGAGCGCTATCTCTGCTGTTAGCAAAACGTATTAATCTCAGAGCTTTTTTTTGTAATCCTAATATTTTAGCCAAGTTTGTTTTGTTTGCCTGACCGCAAGAGGATAGTCCATAAGACAAGTAAGGTTGTATAAATGATTTATATAATGTTGTTAGAGTATTGAAAGGAATGTAGTGTCGCAGTTTGGCAATTAGGCCTGCAGTTTTGCTTACTTTGGAACTTAAGAGATCAATGTGTGGTTTCCAAGATAGTTTGTTATCAATTAAGATCCCTAGATATTTAACAATGTCATTTCAGTCGAGAAACATATATTTCTTTGCGCGCTATCAAACTTTTTAATATTAATGTTAGCTGCTAAGATCTTAGTATAACGACCAAACAACACATAACTTGATTTCTTAACCCTATCTTACATGGGGGGGGGAGCAGAAAGTGCCCACGCCGATTTCAATTTTTTTTAACTTTGTTTATATTCATCCAATAGTTACCAAATCTTCCGAGTTTTCCTAAAATTTATTACAGATTATGATTTTGATCAAATTTACTGATTAGAGGGCAACCCGTTTCCATGGCAACAGCTTTATTGATAGCTGTTTTTGGTGATTTTTACTAGAACATGTTTTCATTAGATT
>JAOBAT010146184.1:0-33732 GCA_026413305.1 Hydrozoanthus tunicans
CATTTTAGAAACTTGCAACGCGAAAAAAGCCCGGGCAAGATAGGGTTAAGTGTACTATTAATTTTTGTTAATTTCTTTAGACCTTGTTAAGTGCATTGAGCCAGGATCCCCAGAGAATGGCTATAAAATCGGTTCAGAGTATTGGGCCAACCAAACAGTGAGATTTATGTGTGATTCGGGATATCATCTTGAAGGTCCTTCACAGAGACTATGTCTACCTCACGGAGAGTGGAGCAATGTCAAATCAACCTGTAAGTTGATTAACATAATAAGTCATTAGCCATTATGTGTGACAATAGCTTCAGAGTATTGAACGCGTAGAACAATAATTTGAAAGCAGATTGCTACGTATGTCACGAGTTGCAGGACCAAAACTTTGGATTGACTTACCAATTGAAATAAAAAACTCATAAAACTTAGAAACTTTTAAGAAATTAACCAAAACATATCTTTTCAAATCATTCGTAGAAACTCTTTAGTTGACAACTTTTAAATATTTTATTGTAATTTGTTTAATTTATTTAAAACTCTAAAGACATATTTTTAATTTATTATGTATAGTTATAGGTAATTAATGTTTTAGGTTATATTGTACAAATCTTATTTTTAAATTGTAACTTGTAAAGCGCCTTGAACTTAGGGAGATGTGCGCTATATAAGACAAAACTATTATTATTATTATTATTACGTATACTGACACACCTCCGCAAGCCAGGCGAGAAAAGTAGTCCTGCAATAATAGCAAGTTCTGACGAAGGCGCAAAAGACTTAATGTTAAGCACACATGCTCTCACCGAAAAAAAAAAAAACTGGCCAAGATCGTAACACGTTTGTTACACCAAATCAATTTAATTCTATTCGGTAAAGGAATAATTTACATAAGAAGTCATTTCCATTGTTGAAGGCGTTTCCGCTTTCTTAAACGTCAAACTAGGAGTGTATTTACCAGACCCGCTCCACTGGCGCTAAAAACGATTAACTTTTGTTTTTAACTCCTGTGGTCTTTTCGAGGTCGTAAAAAATGCGATGATCCTGGTGTGCCTCAGAAAGGATACAGAAGGGGAGAGGAGTTCTGGGAAGGCCGTTCAGTAACGTACGATTGCAAGCCTGGCTATTGGTTGGTCGGATCTAAAGGAAGATTTTGTAACACCAGTGGGTATTGGACAAATGAGACACCAAAGTGTCAAAGTAAGAATCTTAAGATATATCTTTGAAAATTTTAGAATGAAACTTTAATTACAAAAATATTCGGACTCTTAAATTTTTGGACAAAAAATAAGCGTCCGAAAGTTTAGTCGTCCGAAAAAATTCATTTCCGAGCATTTAAATTCCGAAGGTTTTAAACTTGCGCTAGCTTCATTTAGACTCCTTTTCGTAGCCCTTTTTTCCCTAAGGGAATTCAGAGGCATATAGTAGTAATTTTACACTCGGCTTACTCAACTTACAACACAATGTCAGATTCCTGTTCATTCCACGTTTCATCTAGTTTGAATTATTTGAATCACACTGTTTCACTACTCTTGACGCTGGCGCTCTCGGCGTTTCGCAGATTTTGTTGTTTACAAACCAGTTTAGTCTTGTATGATACATGCATTGCCAAAGTATATATTTAGTATCGTCGTTTTTCGAAATGTACGGGTAAAATATTTGAAGTTTTTTTTATCCGAAATTTAATCAAAGGCTTCGAAATTTATATATTTTACTTAGAAGGCCCTTCAAAGAAATATGTATAGATCAGGCAGACTTTGCACTGCTTTCCTGTAATTCACTTGTTAACTGGTTTAAAGATCATTGTCCTTAATAAGCCCCAAGAAATGAGAAAGGATTTTTCATTAAACATGTTATTTGTTTTACTCTTTTATAATACTATTTCAGTACCTTAGAATAAGGGAAAAATAGAATAGAAAGATAAGTTTTAAGTTTTAGCCAGAATATTCTCTTAAAACTTTCTCAGTGCAATTACACCTTTTGCTGTTCATTTACCCAAAATATACGTTTCTCTACGCCAACAGATAAAACTATACGGCGAATCGATATTCATTTGCACTTTCATAAACTTCATTAACGCGAACGAACAAGACACGCGTTCAAGAACACCTTTCTAGTGACAAATCGTCACATATATTTCAACAATTAAATGCTTCGACCAAGTGCCATGAAGCCTCTTTAGCAGAGTGTTTTAAAATTTTGGACACTGCTGAAACTGGGTACCAAAGTAAACTTGAGGAAGCCATGCACATCAAATGGCTTAACCCCGTGCTAAATCAACAAGTCACACATGCCGGGCTTTCTTTATCTCTTTGGTCTTTTGTTTTTGTTTTCTTTGAGTTCTGTTTGTTACTTTCTTTTTGTTATAATGATAATTATAGCTCACATTCCATGTAACATTTGCACGAGATTAAATGCTATTTAAACAACTCATGAACTTAATGTACTTCACACTGATGAAACATGTTTGTAAATAAAATATCAAGACGATTGAAAGTTGTCATATTCACCTTGAAACCTCTATACAGTCGTTTGCAATGGTCAATGACATTAACGTGACTGCCAAACGTTAGTGTAGAAATAACAAGGAAAAAGAAAATACAAATTTGCTATTTCAGTTCAATGTACTTCATATTTTGTAAAAATCGCTGTCATAGATCACAGGGTTTAATTGGAAGGCGTCTCAATTTCCGTTTTTAAATTGTCGCTCAAACAGTTTCTCATTTTATCGTCTATGTACACTCTACAGATAATTTCATCCTCCGATCGTGGTCTCTCCGCTATCCTCTTTCCTTCTCGCAAGAATCGTGCAGCGGCATGCGCACTTTTTGCCGTTGAATAAGATCGGTTCCATCCGATAGTAGCGGCAACCGTTAATTTAATCAAAAGGCTCGAACATTTATTGTTGCCGTTTAAGTGTAAGATTCTCTTCTGGTGGCCTGATTCTCCCCGATTCTTTCTCTCTCCTGTTGGCGTAGCGAATGGTTAGTCCGAGACCGAGACTTACATATGTACAAAATTTCGGAAACATCAAACAATTTAAGCAAAATGAAGAGTTGGAACTCTGCAAAAACACTGAGAATGCAAGAAATTTTGTGAGAAAATCCGAGACTCCGAAACTTAGAAAAAATATAAAAAATTCGAAACCTGACAAAAAAATGACGAGACTTTTTTAAGGGGTCATTCGCTACTCCTTCCAGTTCGAAAGCACATTGTGTTCTGATGTTCTTAATTTTATATCTGCTTTAACTGCAAAATATTGGGCATAACAGCATAAAAACCCAAAGATTTTGTACATACTCTTGTATTCTTTTGCAGTTTTCTAAAATACATTTAACTTCGATAAACGTCATTAATGAATACCTTTTTTATGTTTGTTTTAAAAATGCAAACGTTTGTAGATTCACGTTAGTGATTGACCACTTTGTGCAAACAATTTTATAAAGGTGCAATCGATTGTGCGTCTCTATGCAACTTGCATTATTGCATGTCTCTAACACGCCATTGATTGTTGTATTATGCAATTGATTTTCTATTGGTGTTAATGATCTTTCTCAGTTTGCAAGATTGAAAATATATTTGTCACCTTTAACTGTTCAAAAGAGCAATTATTCGTCCTTTAATGCTATTGAATATTGGTACAATGTAAACAACGTTATTGAAAGTTCATTTGCGTGAATGAAGTGTATGAAAGTGCTAATGAATGTCGATTCGCCATATAGTTTCAACCGCTGACGTAAATAAATTTATATTTTGACGTAAGTGAACAGCAAAAGGCGTTTTAAAATTGATTGTCTAACTGACAACCCATGATGTTTGTACCTGTCTTCTTGTACTGTTTAAAAGACAACTGAGTCTGGAGAGGTAATAACGGTTTTCAGATATAGGAACTGATTTGGCGACTCTGGCGATGCAAAATGAGGAGTGTTACATGTATGTAACTACTGATATGGAACAGCCAGTTAAAACAGCTTGTAACAGGTCAGAAGAAGCTAAAGCCTGTACTGAGCCCTAACTTTAGTTTTAGCCTGCGCTTTAGGGTTCAGTACAGGCTTTAGTTCATCAGTGAACCGTTAGACCTTCGTATCTTTGACTGGCTGACTCAGCGAAAGAGATGTTTTGATTACAAAGCAACTTATTTCTGAAACTATAGGACATCAGTTTTCGTCGTTCCTTCTTCCCCGTAAGTACCATGAGAAACTTAGCGAGTGGCTGGTTCCTGTGACCAGAGGTCCATATAAGTGGACAACTCGCTATAGAGCAAATAACGACGGCTGGGACGCAAGCACCTTTCATTCATATTGCGACAAGAGAGGCGAGACGATCACCTTGATCAAAGTAGGAAATTACCTTTTTGGCGGTTATACTGACGTGGAATGGCGTAAGTAGTTAAGGAATATCCTTAATAAAAAGGTTTTACTTTATTGTTAGTTCTTTCAAGCCCGGGGGGGGGGGGATACTCCCTATATGGTGGAGGTAGGTATGACCGTCGTATTTTTTATGGGTTAAAACTGCGAGTCTGGTAGTTTTTAGGGGTTGTTAAAAGAAGTCCTGTGTTAAACCAAGAGCCTATTATTTTTTAGGGTTTTAACGTGCATGTTTTAACGAAATTGTTTACTGATAAGAAGTTAAGACAAAAGTCCTTTTGCAAAGGTCTGCGCGCCTTTATATACTGCGCCAACCCGCTAGCTATACCCAGGGAAAATTTTCAGCTTTCATTTGGTAATTTTTAGGGTAATTTTGAAACCAACAGGTATTCTTTAGGGTGGAAACCTTTAACTCCTTGGTATTTTTTAGGGTTCTTTGGGGACTTTTCCGACGGTCATCCTTAACCTTCTGATCCCGAAAAACTCTCCCCGAATTTTAAGTACTCTGGGATGAAACTTCATTTCTGTATAAAGTTCTACCAATGACCATTAATTCAAATTGATCATGTCAATTTTACCATAATGCATTGCAAATCTTTAACCACTATGGCAAGACGACAACTGTGGAAACTCTTCCTTTTACCAGCAATATAGTGTGTGTCCATTTTGAGAGTTATATATTTTTTCTATGTGTTTTTTGGTCAATAGGCCTTATCCATATTGACGTCAAACTAGTCAATTTGACCCCAAAGCCTCGTATTTAAACCTCGTATTCAATTTGACCCCAAAGCCTCGTGCGAACCGTGTTCACAAAGGAATTCTTTTAATTTTTGGACTCTTTTTGATTTGAATAATGAAAATATTCACACTTTTGTGATTCAAAAGCGAGGCTTGGGGGTGTTTGACGTAAACATGTATCAAGCCAATTTTAGACGTCAATGCCTTAGAACTATGGATAAATATACAAATCGCCATCTTTTTCATAATTTGGGGCTGTATAATACCACGTTTCAAATCATTCTGACTCTATTCTTAAGTAAATGATGAACGTTGGATTAGTCTATATCACGGTTCTTGAAAGGTTACCAAGCTTCTACATGAAACCGTTTTAAAGGTTTTGCTGGCACAGTAAGATAATAGTTAACAATAGACGTGCTATATAATACCTTTCTTGATAACTATAGTCATATGTTCTATTATGTCCACATTTAATGGGGAAAGTTCATAACGATTTTGGTTTCATGGTATCGGCTAAAAAACTATCCACAAAGTTTTACAGTATATAATGTTTGAAAAATGCGTCCCTATTATGACAATAGGGACCTTTAGCAACGAGGACGGCAACATCGATGACGACAGCTTACAGAAAACACATTTCTTGCTTACCAATTTCGACCGTATCTGGCTCGTTTGCCCTCTTTTTTGTCCTAGTGATGCTCCGTGAACAGAAAAAGATTAACCCTCTCCTTCTGATGCCCTCCCCTCCATCTTTAATTTCATAAGTTTTGTATCAGTTTTCACGAAACTTGCTAGGCAATAATTCAAACCTTTCTTGATGCCTAATCAATAACTTTATGAACTCTAGGTTTTCATAAATTAACATGATTCGTTAATTTATGCAGCTAAATATGAAAATACCCGAAAAAAAGCACAATTTTTAAAACCCTGTCAAATTGAAGGAATTAACTAGGACCCAAGCATAACATTTATACCATTAAAGGTACGATGCCTCTGTGTTAACATAACATAGTTAGTCAATATTCTTTGATAACTACAATCTTTTAATGAATAACAAGAATTGTCTATATTTGGAGTTTGGCATGCCACATTTTGAACAGTTTATTCCAGATGCTCACTGAAAATACATCAAAAACGCTGAAAATGCAGCTTTGGCAAATTTTGAAACTGTAGCTTAGGCAACAAAATCGTTTCTCTAACTTTAAAACAAAAATTTCCCCTAACAAATAAAAAGCTGCTGACTCAGCAAAAGTTAATGATATCATGGTTTTTTGTCTATAACAGTCAACAAACACAATAAAGAATTTTGTTTTCTTTTGTATTTGATTTGACAAAATATATGCAAACACGGCAAACAGAACTTTAATCCTAATCAAGAAAAGTTTTCTGCAGCCCCCTCCCTTCTGAACGGGTGGGGGGTGGGGGGGTTGTTGCAATCCCCCTCCCACCTATAGTTTCTGAAACGACCCCCCTAGATAAAAACTTTTACCACATTTTGTAGCTCTTACACTCAAAGGCGGGTAATTTGGAGAAAGGCCTTCAAAGGCCTCCTCCTAAAGCTTCCTGCATAAAGATAAATAAAGATTGAGAAAATTTTCTGTTTATCGCTCCCGTAGTCGTAAGAACCCCAAGCTAAGCTTTTCACGTTGTTATTTTCAAGACGACGGCGTGCAGGTGGCGCGCACGGTGCATTCCAACGTGCAGCTATTGTATTCACTATTGTTTTCTGCCGCCATCGTCGGTGTTGGCGTCCTCGTTGCTAGCTCCTTATTGTTTTTAATTAACTATTCTTTCAAAAAATGTTGTAATACAAAACAGGGGGGAAAGGCTTACCCTGCTCTATTGCGAATGCACAGAGGTGATTTCATTACGAAACATCACCACCCTTTAGGAAATCTAAAATAATAATGAACAGTACTTTGCTTCTTTTATAGATTCCAGAGGCGAGTTTTCTTATTCAGTGAACTCGTTTCTTTTTTCGTTCGTCAACAAGGATAATCTTCCTCCTTTTAAAATGAAGATTGGAGCGTGGGAAACGTATGAAGCAATTCATGGCAGTTCAAGCTACGGTCCGACGTTCGGTGATTACGACCTTAGAATTTCTAGCAACGCAAACGGTAACACAAACTCTTTCACCGACCTTGGAGACGCATACACCCTTCCTCCAGGGTACAGTTATGGCTCGTCCCGCACGCAGTCGCTTTTGGCCGGGAGTTTCCGCTTTACTCCGTCAGATGTTGAAGTGCTGTATAAGACTGAGAACGTTCAACTGTAACCAAGTGTGCCTCTTCCGTTAGAAGTATTTAAGAAGCTATAAATTCATCTACGTACGCTGTGCTTTAGATTTCAAAATATATCAAATAGATCTGACAATTAAGACGTTTTAAAGTTGCAAGAAAGACCGCTTTATTTTCAATTAATCTAATTTGGCTACTTAATCACCAATATTGAAAATATATAAATCTATGATTTTATATTGCAGAAAAAAATAGTTTTTGCAACTATTCGTGTTTCACTATTAAACTTTTTTAAAAAATAGTTTTTTTTTCAATATTCGGTCAGTAATAATCAATAACGCTGATTACCTAGTTTTGAGAAATTACTTTGACTTCTATAAAAAGAGGTTGTTATTAATACTAAAGTAAACATTTGCGTTCTTTTTTGTAAGGAAACTAAAAAACGTACATGCTAGTAATTAAAAATTCAATTTGCTAGAGCAGTAAGAGTTTTAGTTACAGGAGGGATTATATATATATTATGTATGCTATAAAAACACCTTTAACTTCAAACACCAACAATGTTACAAACAAAGCTGTGGTACGCTCATAGACGTACATACATACATACATACGTACGTATACGTACGTACGTATATGTATGTACATACGCACAAGTATAGATGCACACAAGCAAATGTATATAAAGACATAAACTCTAACATACGTACATACAAAGATACGTAGATCCGTGATACATACTTATATACATACACGAATAAAAGCGCACGTACGTGTATTCTCTCACAAACAGACAGACGCTCAGACAAACAAACAGTTTATGGTGCTGTAGTTCTGTCCGCAGAATGAATGCACGTACGTGCAGTACAAGTGTTTTGTTCACACGTCCAAGGACAGTGTACAGAGAGATTTTTGAAAAACAAGTTTGCTAACACGGATGGATTGACTAACAAATTAAATTAGTCTGTAGTAATATATGTCATATAAGATTCTATACAAAGGGTTTACAAACAACATGTTTTTTTAAGGAAAAAAGAGATTGTTAAATTAGAAAAAATCTAAAGGTACCTTAACTAGTTCTTAACTTTCGAAGCTGAGTTTCACACATAGCTACACAGAGAATCTCATAGCTCTATTTTCAGGTTATGATCTCATAAAGAAAGACACCTAAGGTCCTATTTTTTACCTGGAACATGTTTTGTTATTTTGTTAGACTCATTTGACCGAATAATGACCAAGCTTGTCTTGATTTCACAAAGCGTCAACCGCTAGTCGCTCGATTGATCAAGTTAGACGATAGTGGCTTCACAGCTTTCACAAAATTTTTGGTTAATCCCCGTTTGCCTTGTAGATGAAAAAGCGGCGTCAGCTGACTTGTAATGCTGACCGCTTCCTTCGCGAAAATTTCTCAATTTTATCAAACTTGATTCCGTGTCAGTCTGCGAGTGCGTGCTCTGAGTTGCCGTTTTCTTTTCAATGTCGTCTATAGAAGGAACAGCTCCGTCGTCTTCCTCGTTATCTGAATATTCCTTTTCCTCTAAGTCTCCACTAGCTGCTTTCTCACGGATATTGTCTGTTGTTCGCTCCCTCCTAAAATTTTCGAAGAATCATGTGAACAGAAAATAATTAAAAGCTTACTGGAAATTAACGTAACAGTTCGTTACGTTGCGTTACCTTCATCAGGCGACTGCCAAGTTGTCACGTGACTCAATTGGATCACAAGACAATCAATAGAAGACACCTTTAAGAGCGCCTTACAAGATCTTAATGTACGTTATGCTTAAATTACGCTGTCACAATAATTTCCGGTAAGGGTGTTGATTATTTTCTATAATATTTTCCAACTTGATGAATTACAACATTTATCTCAATCACGAGAAGGTTTTTTAAGTGACCAAAGGCGACCGTAAATTGGTTACAACTAAACGACCTTGTACAAAGGGCGAGCGCACGTATAGAACTTTATGAATTTCAACCATTACCTACCTAGCTGGCAATACACACAAGGTTTAAAGGTTTGTAGGCGTATAGTCTTTCCTTCTCTTTGGTTAATAGGAAAATACAGTTTTAGGACTTAGAGCTTACGGTTTAAGGTCCTTATCCGCAAAAAACGCAAAGATCTAACCGTTTATAGATGTTAGAGAAAAGATAGCTTCTTCTTTTCGGTTACTTATTAAAACTAAAAAGGTCCAGATTGAGGATCCGACATCGGGAATCCAACCCGAGTCTCCTGCTTGCACGATACATGACCCCTCAGCAACTAAGCTAACCAGATGGCAGTAAATACCAGTATAGGTATCACACATATGATGTGTGATACCTATACTGCCTCGCTAGATGAAGCTAAAGCAGCATACTACAAAGCAAAGATCTCAGTTTCCGTCAACCCAGTTCCTGCTCAAGCTTCTTTTCTGGAATTTGCTCCTGTGACAGAGACATACATATCGAACCCGAGTCTTGCTTGCACGATAGATGACCCCTCAGCAACTAGGCTAACCAGATTGCAGCAAATACCCTAGGAAGGCATATACCAAAAACGTGGTCCTCTTAATGCCATAATAGACAGTAACTGACACAACGTACCTTTGCACATACAAAAACCGGCCAATTACCAGACAAACTACAATTGCTACAAGCAACACCGGTATAAGAATTGTTGTTGCTGTTGTGTATTTGTTCTCTCTGGCCGATGAGTGTGGAGGAGCTACTGTTGGTCCTGTTGTAAATACAATGTTAAAAATCAGTTGCACAAGTGAGTGGTGACGTTGTATATATTTACATTTCGGTGATGTAACTCGCCCAAGAATAAAGAAGGCCGGCGTCGCAGCCTTCCCCCAACTCCGTTTTTGTTCATTATCAAGAAATAATTAGCAATCGTCGCCAAAAATTATATTCCAGGAATACGAAGATTTGCTATTTCAGCGTGTATCGGTTGCAAAAAATTTCCAGGGGAAGCATGTCTCTTGACCTTCCTTGAGGCTCGCACCATCGGTGTTCGCTTAAATTACCCCCGCCCCAATTACCACGAGCTGCCGCCGGCCCTTTTAAAACGAGAACAAGTGAAATGGGAGATAAGTGAGGGTAGTGGATGGACAGGCTATTCTAGCCTCTCCGACAGAAGCCAAAGGTTTGACAGTTTTTTCATCAAAAATAGAAACGGAACATTTCATTAGCTCCATTTTGTGCGAAACTGAACCTATTACCGTTGCAACTTGCTTTTCAAGCTCACTTTTTTGTGTCTAAGTACAGTAGATTTTAACTCACCGCAAATGCCGCATGTTCTCGGGCACAATTTGTACATTATTTCCCGATCGCGACCGCAATAATTTCCTTTCTTACTTTCCTGCCACGACTTGCATAACCGAAGACGTGTTTCCCGCTCCCGGTCTTTGCACTCTAGGTAAAAATCGTTTAACTATTAATAAATAAGGACTTCAGTCGTACTCAGCTCATTCTGAACATCCTCTCTACCCGCGTGTTCTACCAGCCCAACCCCCTCCCCCCCCCAAAAAAAAATGTTATAGAAACAACAGAAATATTCGAACCTATACCTTGCAACAGATTCCAGGACAACCGCGCATTTGTTTGGTTGCCCACTAGATCACTGGCGGTAACGTTACTGGAGGTTTTTCGATATTTTGTTCGAAAATGTAGTGTTTTGTTGGTCTCTGCAATCTCACTACTTGTTATACTATGGACTATTATTCCGCGCAAAAGGAAGACATCCGGACTAGACTCACTCAGTTTAGTTCCACTGACGCCGTTGAAATCATTTCAGCAAATTTAAAAGCTAGATTGCTTAGCTTATTACGTTTTACCTTAGCGGAGTTCTTATTTGTGAGGGCAAAACGAAGTCTGCTTTAAGGCTGTGGTAGATTAATTAATATTTGATTTTTAACCGGACGTTGCTATAAGAGCACTAATACCAATAGCCATTCAAATTGGATACATCTTTAGCTACAACTGCTGTATATCGAGATTTCTTCTCTTTTTGCGTTCAGACTTGCCAAGCTGACGAACAAAAATGGTAAGCAGGCGAGTTTTAGCTATCAGTGCAAAAAAAGAGGCTTTTGGCAAAACCTAAGCAAAACATTAATCATTAGCTTGTGCCTAGTGTATGTTGTTAATAAGCCCTCGCCACTAACCGGTTAGTTAGTTAACAGTTATTCCGAGGCGCGCGTTGGATATGATTTTATGAGTGAGCCAAAGGTGAACTAACACCGAGTTGGCTACAAATCATCTGATATTCAACAAGTGCGAATAAAATAATTGTCTTATTAAATTTCTTGGGTTTCCCAAACTTATTGAAACTTAAAAATGGCAGCTAAATTAAATTCAGAGCTTTGACTAAGTTTTTCAACATCGCACAGTCATTTTCTATATAATTATGGTCCATTCGGTAAATGAGCTGATAGCCAAGGTTGAATGAACCAATCAGAACGCTAGAAACGCGTTATTTGAGATAAAAATGTAATAACTGTTATTAGCGATAAAAATCTTTTAAAAAGTGTACATCCTAAGGAAAGTTGTAGTTTTCCATTTACAACGTTCCATTTATACACGATCAAGTATAACAAAGAAGTGGCCATTTACCTCTACAATCGGTTATCGACCTTGCCCCCAACATTGTCCAAGTCGAAAGCTTTCCAGGACAAAGGTCGCACCAGCTCTTGCCCTCTCTACGTTGAAACGTGTCTTGAGGACATAATCTACACGTACTGTTCACCTTGTCGTAGAAAAAACCCGGTGGACAGTTAACTGCAATGCAAAAGGGAACATTGCACCTTCATTAAAATTTGTTCAAACACAATGAAAGAGTCCTACTCAAGCCATTGATTATTTTTGTCGATTCCAAGTTTATTTCCAGCGTTTGTTTCTCAAAAGTGATCAGTTTCGAACTTAACTTTACCAAGAATCCACGATGACACAAAAGATCGTATTATGCCATACTATATAGTGCTTTGTTAACCTTACACCGCTGAAAGAAATTCGACGAAGGTACCTAATTATTAATTGAGCTCTTCCTTGTACTTATAACACTGTGTATGTCAAGTTTGAGGCTTATATTGCTTGAATTGCGCTCAACCCAACTCTGCACTCACCAATATTTTTTAGTACACTAGAAAGGCTAGTGTTGCTCATGTATCTCAGTAATGTTGTATTTCCGCCCCGACCCCTCCGCCCTGCCCCCTCTCTCTTTAACTATTTCTTCTTACATTAGATTCTATCAAGGCAAACAGAAAGCAATAAATCGAATTCTCTTACTGCATATCCCGTCATGAAACACCTGTCCATCACAACACACAGGGTTTCTCTGTAACACAAGAAGTCCTCCTTGCTTGTCCGCTTGTATCCTTTTAAGCCCAACAATGATATCAAGTTCGCCTGAGTTTAGGCTCTCCTTAATATTTGAAACTACTTTGTCTGCAAAAGCATTTAAAGTCGACAGGTTTTCCTTTGGCTCCAACTTCATAAGAATTGCAAATTCAACAAATAGGGATTCGGAAGTTACTTGTCGTTTTGCTTTCGGAACAGCACAGTTCAAAGTAGCATTTTCAACAGTACATTTATCACCGATGCAAAACTGAAGGTTCTGCTTAAAGTCGTCAACAATGTAGCCCTCGTTTCCTTTTAACACCGGAGAATTAAGACAATTTTCTACTTTGTACATAACTTGCCCGTCCAATTTCATCTTATGAGGATTGAATTTTCCTGCAACATAGAAATGAAATTGTTTGAGTCGAAGAGAACCAATCCTTCTAGCGAGTGATTTCAAAGAGGTAAGAATTACATGCATGAAGTTTTGTTTTTGCAAATTATTGCATTCATTTTTATCTTTAGGATAATAACTGTTTATAATCCAACATTGACAAGATGCAGTTAACATTTCCTTATTTCTAATTAAATAGTTTCAGTTCCATTTACGTTGCAAATTTCCAATCTATAGAGGCTATATATTCTTCGTACTTTAAGTTTTCGGAGATTTTACTTTTTATCTTTAGTATTTAGCTTTGTTTGTCCGTTTTGTTTGATGTCTTGTGTGTGTTTATAATGACAAGTTGTCTGTTACTGAAAGCGTTCAATATTAGGGCGTCTCCAAAGTGTTGTATTACGTTGAACGTACCAATTAACCAATGTAATAGCGCTGCTACGTGTGGGATATTTTTAAGATACGAGTTATACAGAATGGGAGGAATAACCCCCTAGTTCTTAGCCGGCACAAATTGCAATTTTGGGAAATGCTGCCTGGCTAGTTATCATTGATACCACCTTAACATACTTCGCACGTTAAATAACACATCAATTCATATTCTCACTTGAGCAGTCTGGCAGTTTCGGCTCTCCATTCATGTACTTCACGTTCGTCCATTTCCCACTGGCCGTACAAACGTACTTTTGATAGACTGGCTCCATAAACGAAAATCCTGGCTTACATTTGATCGCACAGTTCTTGCCTCCAGTCGTGGTGCTATCACAGAATATTCTCCCATTAATTGGGGGGTTGATCTTGCATTTCCTTGCTACCAAGAAAACGTTCAAATAATCAACAAATTATCACTCTAGTTAACTTTCCCTATTCTTGTTACTTATTATTTTCATTCAGTAAATAGCTATGCATATCATTTTTCAAGTTAACATACCATTATTGTAATTTCGTTCGTTTATATATACACTTGTAAATTTCAATCTTTGCACCACTGATGATGACACAGGTCAGTGTCGAAACATGTTTGGTGTAAAAAATGTTGTGTGTTAAATCAACAAATTGTGGTACAACATTTGCACGGTGGTTGATACTGTTACACTGACTCATATTTCAAAATCAATTGTCAGAGAAAAGCAGAATGACCGATAATGATTAATACGAAAAGATTGACCCAAATCTCCAGATAATTAAACACAGTAAACATATGTGTCAACCAGAGTTGCCTGAAGTGAATAGTTTTTTTGAGTTGCAGTTAGATTTACAGTAGAACGATTTCTTGATTTTGTTTACCATATTCCAAATAACTGATTCATTTTTTGTTGTAAAAAATAGATGAATTGAGGCATCCAAAAAAGGACAAGCTATCAAAAACTTAGCATCACACACTGGTTAAGTATATTTATGTGCATAGAATATACAACAAAGCAGCAGAAAGTAGTACATAAATATACAAGAAAGAAAAACAGTTTTACATTTTATTTAAAACTCAGCCTTTTCTTTGCTAGGAAAGGGCATGTTAAACTACGAGATTTGATAAATCTAAAACTTACAAAATATTCGAAGCTTGAAAGCACAGACTGCTTTATTTCCAGAAGGATCATAAGCAGTAAAGATGGCGTCATACGTGCCCCATGTGATCTCCGACCCATTCTCTACAGAAGCTTCAATGTGCTCCACTTTGTGGTTGTCTGTGAAACGGACAGGTGGCAGTACAACCTCTGTAGGGACCTCGTCTGACACAAGACGGACGTCTTTTGGGCACAAAACTACCTTAGGCGGCTCTTTGTCTACAAATTTAATGGCAACTGTTTAAATTTTCTGTCAGTTGCAAAACCAATTGCCTAAAAGGCTTCAGAATAGAATATGCTTAAAAAAGAAGGGATAAGCGTAGGGGTAAGATAAAGGTAAAGTTTTACTTTATTTGCATGGTACACAATTTATGTACATTGCTAAAGCCTTTTAAAAAACACATTACTAATTGAACAAATAACACATGATCATAGTACAATTTTGCAAGTTTTATATAACAAATATAAGTTTAAATTTGCTGAGGTAGCTGCTGTCTTTTCATGAAACAATCATTGATATATTTTGCTGTGAGGAATACAGGGGGGTGGTGGGGTAGAGGTGGAGGTTCCATTCGTAGACTAAAGTATTTAGTCTAAAAGCTGTATGAAAGCATTTAAGAGAATGTTTATCAGCATTTTTTTAAAATTTGGTATTCGAAATCTCATTTTTTTACACGAGCCTGTTTGTTCGCGACTCTTTTATTGAAGCATTACATTAAGACTACAAAGTTAACAAAAAAGTGATCGAACCAAACAAGAAAAATCTAAATCTAACAAATCGTTTTTAAAAAGAGCCTGGGATCGGAACGTGTTTGTTACTCACTGAGTGAAATGGACCATGCTATTTGGTCGGGAAGAGAGTTTCAAATAACATCTTGCTTATAACAAGAACTATAAGATTAAATAAAACAGCGCTATTTCAGTGTTTATGCCGCTGACTAATCTCGACTTCTTATGTATAGGCACCTTTAACTGTAATTGTGAAGAAACATAAGCTTCTCCTTCCCATCTTGTCCTCCGCAGAATAAGTGATAGCGTTTTGTCCTATGTGGAAAGTGTGCGGCGGTTTGATTCCCACAAAGGGGAAATGCGTAGTCAAGGTGGGATTTCCCCAGTTATCAGAAGGCTTGGGCTCTACCCAAAATACCGTGGCCACAGCGGTCCCTGGGAAAGTTGTGGTGATTATGTTGTCAGGGCATTTGAGCTGCGGTGCTTGAGTATCTGAAAAGTAATAAAATCATGTCATAATTGCTTTGCGTATAAAATGTTCAAAAAATTAAAGGCTAAAATGTTTTTAAAAGATTTTTTCTAATCATCAGATAATGACCACTGTGTCGAAAACGTTTTAGAAAAAATCTTTTAAAAACATTTTAGCCTTTAATAAAAGCATGTTTCGAAATTTGCTTTAAATAAAGTCAAAGCTCTTTTTTTTAATATTGCTGTGTTAAGCCTGTAAACCACAAAACACTTATGATTCAACGTTCTTTATCTCTGAAGCTACATCATTAAGCATTACACCCACAACTGTTATCTCTGTTACAAGAAGCACCATAAACATCACCATCGTTGTAAAAAACGCTGTAAATATGGTAATTGTATAGCAGAAGAACTAAAAACAATAACCAATAACATTACAACATTAAAAACTAAAGATTATATAATGTTAATGTGTTGGATGAAAATTCTTTTTTCATCCAATTTAATGAATAACGTTTAAAAACTCAGAGCCTATCTAAAAAAACAGTTCATACAAGAGAAAGATATTTTCATCTTTGTTTTTAAAACAATACTATTAGTATTATTATTTCAGTAGATAAATACAAAATGAGGAATAATGGTGAAAATTTTTTGTCAAAATATTAATTTTATGGTTCTCGAGATTTTAACATTTATTGTTCCAACTGATGGCGTCGTTGGTGGTTCAGGCATATCTGCTGCCATTCAATATCCTTTGGATGAGTTTGAGCAAATCTTGGACCCATGTTCTATCTATCTCGAGATACATCATTAGACCAATTTTGCTTTGTAAAAATATCGAGCTCGAGAGCCATCAAAGATTTTGACAAAACTTTTTCACCATTATACCGCATTTAGCAAGACCTTTCCCTTGAATGTTTTTTTCATTTCATAGGCACTTCAAAGAAAACACTCTTTGTGAGCTTACAAAATCCTCCCTTGAGAGAAGCAAAAAACAAAATGATAAATGTCATCAACCTTTACAAAAAACTTCCGTGCCAGTCCAAGTTCCATTATGGAGGCAAGTCCTAACGCTACTTCCTTGTAAGTGGAAGCCATCTTCTGTTCTGCAGCTAAAACGACAAGTGCTCCCCGGCTTTGTAGCACAAGCAAACATGGAGCCATGGGCGGGGCTTTTCAGTTTCGGGCAGTGTACATGTGCTGCAAACAAAGATGCAAGTAAAAAGTTTAGTTTGTTTAATCCAGACAATAAACACATTCATATCTAATCACTTAACCTCGATTTTATATATAAAGATATTCTCCCGCTACATTATCAGGTTTATCATGGCTTTCTCTTGATTACAGTTCATCTTAAATGCTAGAATATTTATAAACTAGTAAAAATCAATGAAGTGTGTTTATGCATGTCCATCTTTTCGGCCTTCCTTCTATGACTAGCTAGTTCCGATTGATAATCAAACGAGGAAAACATTGTATGGTTTGCCTTGATAGCCGAAATTAAAATTAATGTGATCCTAATGGCACAAATGTCTCGTGGTTGTAGTTCTGCCTCATTTATTTTATGTCTATTTATTTTGATATAGAAACTATAATTCTAACTTCATTACTTCTTCTTGCCCTGCGTTAGGGGAAGCTGCAATGTAGCTGGGCTATTGTGCTCAAACAAATAACCTGGATTTGTACCTTTGTTAGTTTTTGCAGGCAAATGTTTTGAAGCAAAATTGAACGTATAAACGTCACCCACCTTTGACACATTGGCGATTACTCTCAAACTCTTGAACTCCTTCGCAAGCGCACGTATAACCGTAGGGATTTAGAAGGCAGAGAAACTCACAATTGTGGTTTTGCTTTTCACATGGACTAATTCCTAAAACACAACGTATTTGGAATTATTTTTTGTATCAGGTTACGGCTTTAAGCTTCTAGCTAAACAATAAAAAGGGTAAGCTGATTTTGAATTCACTGGTGATCGTATATAACTGCTTAGTTGAGTCTGTGAAGTTTTTATTAGTTCAGTGATCGATAGATTCCAAATTTATCTTTCAGATAAATATACCTAAGTGGTAGCAATTTAAGTCAGCGATAAGCTGTATAGGCACAATCTTAATCGTTAAAAGGGTTTTTAAGGAAAGCGATTTTGCTAACAAAAAGGCAGACTGAAAGAATTTTCTGGAAAATGATTAGACGCGCGAGCTAAAACGAATTACTTAGAATTGATTGAGTAAGTATCGAGCTTGAACTTACCAGGAAGTTGTCTTGAACTGTCGTATATTGCCAAACCCATAGGATACTGCCCCACTTTGTAATAATTTTTATGTATTGAGCCCCTTGTGATATTGACCACATGGATACCATGAGACGCCCAGTCGCTCCAGTACACCAAGTCATGGACTAAACTTATACCATAAGGATGAAGCCTATCCTGCTCGAACAGAGTTCTTCTGTTGTTTCCCTTATAGTCGGATGAATCAATTCGCGATAACTTGCTATCAGTCCAATAAAGTCTTTTCTGTTTATAGTCAATAACAATTTCATTTGGCCACACAATATCTGTGGTAACAATTATTGTTCGATTGTGCCCATCGAGATCAGCGCGTTCGATACGAGAAGCGTTCCAATCGGTCCAGAACATAAATCTGTGTGTTTGAAAAACTTCCCTGTTAAGTTTTGATTATTACAGTAACAACAAAATCAATTGCAATGGTAATGGAAGCGGCAAAGGCAACATGGCAGTAGCGATGTTAGTGTTAAGGGAAAGCTCATTGGCTATAGCAATGGAAAAAACAATAGGATTGGCAATGGAAAGGGTAATATCAAAAACAACAAACTGATATTAGTAGAAGAGCGGCGTCTAGTAGTTATATCACTTTACCTGAAATCTGTTTATGTTGATACGTCAACTTCGAGCTTAAAGTCATCAGCATAAAAGTTCGTTTATGTAAACGTATCCTTATAAACGACAAGAGCAAAGAATGAAAGTATTTGACATTGGAATAAAATGTAAAATATTTTTAAAGCAAATGTTAAGTCCAATCGCTAATTATTAAAGAGGCTGGACAGTTTTTTTCATTGATCTATATATTATGAAGATTATTCGTCTAGTCAATTGAATGAGTACAATTTAAAGCGAATGCTAACCGACTAACCCGCGGTCTCGTGACCTGTCACGTGGAATGCGTGACAGGTCACATTCGACCTGATCTGAAGTTTGTCTGATACGAACGCAACGTGGTCGTCTATGTCTTGCATTTTATTTATTCTGTATTCATCATTGACTTATCATCGTCTTGTGAGTTCTTAGAGCTATCCCCATACGTGTGTTGCATTTACTATCATTTTTACAACCTCAAATTTCATTGACAGGGAAGTACTTAAATCTAAGGTTAGTTTCCTAAGTAACAACACTTACCCATTTAACGGATCAACGGCTATCCCTCTTGGTTCCCTTAAATCCCTTGCAATCAAAACTTTTCTATGGCTTCCGTCTAACCAAGAGACCTGAATCCATTTATACGAAGCATCTGTCCAATACAGCAATCTAGACCGCCATTCAATCGCCAGGCCCTCACAAATTCCAACATTCTCACTGATAACGTCTTTTAGACCTTCCCCATTAAGGGAAACTCTTTGTATAGCCTTCGAATTTTCTTGCATTACACTAAAGTAAATGTGTTTTCTACTGACATCAACAGCAATTGCAATTGCTTGTCTAATGTTTGTAACAGCAGACACAACGCTCTCACTCTCAATTTTGTTAAGGGATGTCTTGTTGGAGAAGAACGCGATTGGCTCAGAGTGAACAACTGATGGTATTGCGAATGCTGGCAAAAAAGAGAGACACTTGTAAACCATTAATAAGTTCATTTACGCATTTCATTTTCTAGTGCTATGAAACTATAACAGTCTTTTATATAGCCTTTTACCCCTGGTCGATTAACAATATATATTCCCATGTAATGTGATACAATTCAAGTTTGAAGTTTGTGCAAAAAAATGTATGAAAAATGTTTAATTATTTTTCTAAAGCAGTTTACATATGTATTACCCCTTTTGTCATTCAAATCCTTACTCTGTCTAAAATTATTGTTGACTGATTTGTTCTTAGAACAAAAATTAATTTGAAAACAATAATAAATAGATAAAGTCACTTGTCTAATCATGGTTTTGCAAGTTTGTTTTTCTTAATGATAAGGTTTGACAATAAAAGTTGTAGTTTTCAATTCTACATTTGCTGAAGAACTGAAAACAGCTTGTAGATCGGTTCCAAAGCAAGATTGTGAAAAAGCTTAGAATAATTATTCATTTGCAACATCTACTAGCTCAGGGTAGTTAATTTTAATCTGTGTTAAACCAAATCTTCAAGCAATAATTTTTCTTTAAGAAAAAATGTATTGTTCTTATAAAATGTTTAAAATATTTCCACAGAAAAAAAGCAAGATTGTGAAAAAGCTTGGAATAATTATTCATTTGCAACATCTACTAGCTCAGGGTAGTTAAGGTCATTCCATCGAAATAGAACCCACACCTAGATTTTTGTCAAACTTTCCTCATTTGTCAATCATTATATGGAATAAAAATGGAATAAAAAAAAGGGTGTGCCCGGGTTAACTTTTGAGATATGATATATACAAATAACCCCTCCAGGGCTATTTTTCTGTTGTTGTAAGCTTGAAATTAAAACTATAATTTTTTTGTGTGGCCAACCAAGATAACATCGAGGAGTGTAAGGGAAATAAAGGAAGATATCGTAAAGAGTTCTCCTGGATTAGGAGAATAACTTTCTCTTGATTTTCAGCGAAAACAAATTTGGTAAGAAGGCATTTTTGTGTGCTTTTGTTGTTACTATATTTCAATACCTTAAAAAAACAGTGTAGTCTTCTCTTTGCTTTTTATGTTTTTCCACACTTGCAACACTCAGACTTTTCCTATTTTTACTCTTCAGAGAGTCATGTTGAAATTTGACTGATTGACGAAAAAAACATTGTGGGGTACCCGTGCTTGTTTAGGAGAAACTCTAGGAAAACTGGCAAAACATGTGCTTTTGTACCCCATTTCCGAGGGGAGACTGGAACCGAGTTAAACAAAAAGCTTCATTAATAATTATGAAGAAAACTTATTTTTTGCATTATTTTTCTGATATGTTTTCCAGAGCTCAACATTCACTAGAACATGACAAAAAAGTGTAAATATTTCAAAATTTATAATATTCGCAGTAAAGATGCGCAATGCAAAACTGGGGAATTACCTTAATTTTAAACTGTGTTAAACCAAACCTTCAAGCAGTAATTTTTCTTTAAGAAAAAATTTATTGTTCTTATAAAATGTTTAAAATATTTTCCACAGAAAAATAAAAGGGTTCTGCAAGGCTGGAAACAAGAACGTAGATGAAATAATTTAATTAACCTATTTTAGCTCTAATCAGCCTTCGAACAGCTGAGCTCAGTTCGTCACTTAAATAGTATGTTTTTCAGTCGATTAAAAATCAACGGAACTAGCCTCTTTTTCAAATAAATCATAGAAAAGTATCGTTTCACAGCAATTGACTTGAAACGCACAATACGCCGTTTTAAAAAGACAAGAAGGCCTTAACTAGAGCTAAAACAGAATGAAATAACTACTAAATAAGAGGACGTACTTAACATCTAGCTTACTTCTTTACAACTCGTTTGAGCTGATTTTAATAGTTTTGCATGTTCATGGCAGAGCCAGTCATAAGAAATGTGTTGGAAGAGCTCGACAATTCCCTATTTAAAAATAGGTTGTATCAGTTACCAAAGTGTCCTATTATGATTAATATTTAAAAACAAAGTCACCAACAACGCAGTGTAACAGAAGACGGGATCTATCTATAATTCATTGATACCCGGTATTTGTTCATTGTTTTGACAGCATGACCTGTGATACTTGATTGATCAGCTTGTATATATTCTTGACGGAGTGTGCAGAGAAAGTTTGATACTACTCATGGTATTGTATGTTATTACTTCAGCTGACACGTTAATTACAAGTATTTTATTACTTGATTCTAATAAGAGCTTATTTAATCAATGTTCGGTTGGTGATCTAACAGCAAGTTTCCAAATATTCTTAATGATAAAAGGCATGGTTGCAATCTCTAAATCTGCTGTTTTGAAAACAATTTCAGGTATACCTAATGTGTTTATTTCCTTTGATTTCGTATTCATAATAACATTACGGGGTTTTCGTCTGTTTTCACAGCATAAACCATGTTAAGCTTTACCGGTTGGTAACAGTTTGACTTTAAAAAGAAGCAGTCTCTCATATCGGTCTTGTCTAGAAATCAAGGCCAAAACGTATAGCTTGCGGCGTATAACTAGTAAATATGCTTGTCAAACAATTCGAAACACTGTCAATAGAGCAAGACCTTATATCTCACACTAATGAGCCAAATTTTCTCATATGAAGCCTGTTTAATTAGATATTTTGAAATCAGATTCCGTTAGAAGTTAATACACCTTAATACTGTTCAAAACTACCGGTGCATGCATCAACAGAATACTTTTGATTACATTTAAAAGCGTTGTGTTGTTTTAAGCCCTGAATACTTTCCGTTTGTGTAATGTTAGTAAATGGAATATAAAGCATTTTGCGGACATCTGCAGCTAAAATGTGGCTTTTTCTGTAGTATTCTTTAAATTTCAACCGTAGGTTACGCTATGCTAACACCGAAATACAAGTTTCCCAAAGAGTCAATATATCGTTACTGCAATTCCTTCAAAGATTGCAAGTCAGAACGAATTTGTTCAATGATCATTTTAATTACGTTAAATTAGTGGTAACAGCTTGCTCAGTAAACAGAATGGATGAACATCCTGCTCTTTAGAATTACTTTCCTTATAAAGAAAAATAATAAAAAGACGACAAAGACACTGCCTCTTTCCTTATCTTGTAGATCTGCGAGATTTTTCTCATTTCGAAGCGCAGAGGAATAAGACACTCGCTTTCCGACCGCCAAAGTTCCCACAAAGCGCTAACCATAAGATTGCAAGTTAATCATACTGAAAATATCTAGAAATAACTAGAAATGTATGTAACTACTATGATTGTGCTTCTTCACAAGTATTGGATATTCATAGCCGGTCAAATTTGATTAAAAACCCGACTTCATTTCATACGCAGGCATAGTTCAACATTTGTAAAACAAAATTGAAACGAGTACCAGCCGCCTAGAGTTGTTCTGTCAAAAAAAAAGAAGAAAAAAGCCATCTCTTTTGGACAACTTTAAAAGCGGTAGCAATTTTTCTCTGCTATGAAGGATAGAAATTTAGCCTGTATCTAATAGTTGCACCTACATATTTCATTCAAAATTGAAACTTATCTTTTTGTACACGTTTAACACTTAGAAAGTGGTGATAGTAATAATTTGTCTGAGACGTCTTAGTCGGGACAGGTGTTAGATCAATGCTACAATGTTGTAGCCTTCAACGATTGATCTCTGACACCTAGTTTTCCAGGGTCAAAAGTTTGTACTTACATTCGCAATATTGCAGAAAAATTTTATTAAAACTAGAATTTACGATCCTCTTTTAAGAGACAATAAAGTCATCGAAATCTAACTGACTTTTAAATCTCTGCATTTAAATTATGGGTAAATGTTCACTTTGCATCGTCCTGTTCATATTCCTCATCCTTTGCAGTTGGGAAGACGTGGCTTTAAAGCTGTTGGTGTGCTAGCACATGGAAATAAACACTAGTACTTGGTTTAAGCGCCAACGGGAGTTTTACCTCAGATGTCTCCAGGAAGATTTACATTCCTTGTGAAATTCGGCCCATCCATATGTCAAACAATTGCCCAGATCATTACTTTTGCAAAAACTTTAGTGAATTGTTTTTATAGAATTATTGTCCGTCTTAATATTGCTAATTCTGTTATCCGCCTCATCGACAAAGACGGTGAACAGTCTCATCAAACTTCCGTAAAATATTAGATTCTTAAATTACGCCTATTCTTGGAAAGTTTCCCACTGGCACTTCCTACAACGAATGTTATCAACGTGACAGTTACAAAACAATTTAAAATCAGGTTTAAGAAGCCAAAAGATTGCCTCTTTTTCTACATCCGAGTTCCATTTGTTCTAACAAGTAAGGATTTCGGTGATTTGACATGTCTCCAACAAAACGAAATCACAAGCTATGAATTCAATTGGTGATTTCCAAGATCTAGTTTTGAGAGTTAACAGCATACCGTACTAGTAAGTAAAAGCCCTTTTATGAAAGACGAACAGACAAGCGAAACATGCTACATATCTTCCGAACTCGTCACTTACCAACACAGAATATCATGTGGAGCACCTTTGGTGATTGCACTCGCTGTGCGGACCCGCTTTGCTGTTTCATCATGTCTCTTTATCAAGTCCGCAAGAGAACTGTCGTCTGAGAGCCCAAGTTTGTTTCTTCTTTCACGCTGTCTCCGCAAAGCCTCTAATTATAATCACGATGTGGTTGCGACACCAGTTGCATTTTCTTTCCATTGTGATGAAAACGATTGCAACTCACAATCAACTTTTTTTCTCTGAAAACGTACGCATTTCTCTCACTATTTCAGGTCAGACGTTCTCTCGGTGGTGTTCCCAACTGCTGAGATTTTACTTTATGGCTTCCGTGGTAAGAAATCCGCCTTAATTTAACAACGTTTTTCTCGAAGAAACAAAACTGGAGTAACGAGAGCGCCGTCAAGGCTTCAAATAGCAAATGACGACGATGCAAATGACAATATTTGTTGTCTGATCAAATCTCGGACTTTGCTTCAAGTTTCTTAAATTCAGATGCTAATTAGCAGACGACCTCAGGGACAGCACTTCATTAGAGTCAACGCTTCATGTCTATTGTTTCACGCACAGCGGGAGTTTCTTTAACAAAAACAACTCAATTTTTAGCGGTTTTGTAGTACTGAAAGTTTCATTAAGGTCCTGTTCTGTGGATGCTATCACCGCATACTTCACTTCAGACTTCGAGATTAGACTCCTACTACGACGGTTATTTAAGTCTAGACTCGTGTATGACTTTGACAAGTTTATAATAAGATAAAGTAATAAAGCATTTCTGAATTTGTTGACAGACTTCAAGAATCGTATTAGTTATCAAGTCTTGAGTCATGATGAATAAGTAACCCGAAAAATGTTTTCCTAGTCATAAAATGCCAGTATTTGTATTTTGGCTAGATCCAACACGGAGCAACTGGATCTAGCAGTTTCTTTTCTTGTTTAACTGATTTCCCTTTGACAACATAAACAAACATTCATTTCCGTTGTCTTATGTGGTTTTGCGGTGCCTGCATACCAGTTACAGTATAAATACCGAACAATCTCTGTAGTAAGAGTGACGTTTTGGTTAAGCAGTAGAACCACAGCCAACAAAGCGGTTTTGAACCTGTCCATGACGCCTTGGAAGACGTCAAGTGTTGCAGTATTTGTACGATAAAGCACCATTCTTGAAACGCGAAAATGCATGTTGTTTACTTCTCATGCCAGGTGGAACAACAGAAACGAGGACATCTAAGCAAGCAACTGGGATCAAGTTCCAGGCACCTAAGCACTGACGGACGAGGTTTTCACTACAAATAAAGCCTGAAAATGTGAAATCAGCACGCATTTTCTTTTTAATTTACCAAACAGAATAACTGTTTTTCATGTCTTTTCTGTTTTCATGGAAAAATATCTACCAAAGCTTATGTTTTTAGAATGTAGGCTGTATTCATCTAAATTTAAGAATTGACTATTGAGAGTCACTTCTCTAATAAGATGCGTTGTTTGTCATCTTTTTAATCATACTCTTCTCTGTATCTGGATATAAAATATTGTGTTATGGAATGACCGTTAAATTGTTCTTTGTTAAGTAGAAACTTTACTTTCTCTATATGAACACTCTAAGTTCGTATTTTTTTTCTTTGAATCTAAACTTACTCTTCCCTTTGAGTCTCTGCGGTTTTATAAGTCAGCTTTCATATAAGAAGCGCGTGTCATGATTAAAAAAGGACGGTGCAAAAATTTAGGCTACATTTAGTTGTTTTAGATTTCTATACCAAGTTAGAAAAAATTCTATTGACATCAACATGTGTAGAATTACCATTAATTTGCTAGTTACGGTTTAAAAACGTGTGTTTCTATGTATCACTCTACCGTTGACTTTAGTTAAACGTTTCAGAATCTGAAAGTATTTCTGAACAGCTGTCAATGCCAGAAAATATTTAAACCTGTTTGGAAACGCAGGAGCGTCCAAATAATTATAGAAAATTTGGGTTGAAATATTAACATAGATGGCAAAGTTACTATAGTTTCAGTATACTCACACTAATTTTTTAAAATACATAAGTTATTGTTTGATGGTATCAACAGAACAACAATCCTAAAACGAAAAAAAATAGTTAATGGAAACAAAGTTTTACCCATCAGCTTACTTTGATTATAAACTCTTGATTATAAACTCGGAATAAAAAATTTGAGAACAGAAACCGCGTGTCAGCATGCAAAAACTAAACTTATCTGATTTCGTTGTTCAGTAATTATTTAGAATTTTTATTGCTAGCAAACCCTCGAGATGAGGTGATCATGAGTTAACTGTAGCTGAAATAAAAAAAGATATTAGAAGCAGCCATGCAAATCCCTTGGCTAGTTCAAAATACCTTAATTCTCTGAGACCACTTTACTACAGTTTTATTTAAATTCTTGCATTATGTTTCAATAATTAGAATTATAGGCACACCCGCAGGGTATTATAACTGGAGATAAAACAATATGGTTATAACTAGAATGTATATAAGCGCCACAAAAGATAGTTACAATTAAAATTAACTGTTTTAGACGGCTGCAACTAGAATTTAACACTTTACTGAAGATCAAAATACAACTTAAGCAACTTTTTAAAGTAACCATGCATGCACTCAAACCAACAGAGTCTGTTATATCTAGGAACATCTGTGTTTATCACTAACTTAATTGTTCAATTTAGCTTTTGACTCTTCAGCAAAGCAGCTTTGCCATTGGTTTAAGAATATCTAAAGTCACTCAACAGGTATAGTTTTTATCCTTCTGCCTTCAATGATGTCTAATAGGGTTGACTCATCATTGTACCTTTATCCACATTTGTAGGCGGAAATTGACGTTTTCTTGAAATGTAAAAACGATTTTGTTTTTAGTTCTGGATTTCTAAACAGCAGTTGAAACAAAGTGACCGTGTTGCTTGTCTTCAGTTAAAGAGTAGAAATAGTGTTACATTGGCGTTTGAATAAGCGCGTTCATCGCCTGAAACACGAGTGCTTTTATTTGCCTTTGAATATGCTTTTGCAAATGATAATTAACTAAAAAAAGTGCAAACATTTTTGGTTTCAAATTGGCTTTAAGTGTTGAATTTTTCAAGCTGTCAAGAAGAGAGCCGAAAGTTGGAACCATCTCATCATAACTATTTATAACAAAAAACAACACACCACAAATCTTTTGTTAATGTCAGAAAAAAATCAACTTTTATCAGTTTCATTGATTTCTACCAAAATTTCATAAAAAATGATTAAATATGTTGCTTTATTAGCCATAACAATTAGACTAAAATTAACGATAGAACTTTAATAAAACAGTACCTCAAGACAGAAAGAATTGGTTTTGACATTTTGAGAGACGCGATGTCCAGCAGTTGAAATTGGCTAGGTGCTTATAATAGACTCATTAGCAGAATGCTTTGAAGAAATCTATTTTCCTTCTTCGCTTCAACTCCAAACCGCGTAAAGGTATTGCTATATAGCTACAATTTCTACCCAGAACATGTGTTTTACAAATGCTACCCTGTAAATATTACAGTCAGCGTCAGGCGACGATGCTGCTAACTTGGAGTAGCAAATAAAAAGGATTCCCAATTTAAAAAGGAAACAGATGCCGAAACTGTCTCAGCCAAAGCTTGAACTTTATAGTTTGTTTGAGCGAAATAGGTAAGTTTTCATAGGTTTGATTAAAAATTGTTAGATTGGCTAAAGAAAACAATATACAGTACAGCTTGCGATTGGAGACATGAGATTGAAAGGACATCACTTCTTTTCCAAATCCCCCACAAGCTCTAGAGAATATTAAGACAATATTTTTATACAAAATTGCTTGCGTTTTTTGTTTTGTAAAATTTTTCCTAAAAACTCGTGCAAACATTTTTTGTGTTTTTGGTTTTTGAAACTTATATGCAACTGATGCCATTTTACAGGCTTTTAGGCCGGTGCACCGGTGAATTACCAAACAGTTTCTCTTCTTGTTTCTCTCGCAATCGAAAAACTGCTCAGTCTCTTGCGATCGAAAAACCGGAGCACTGGAAGGGAAAAAATGTATTCTAAGATCATCTGGCGGAAAAACAGAAAATGGCAGCCACAGCTGTTAAAGTCAAAGGAGTACATTTTCTACTGCGACATGGTTTTGATAAATGTATTTAACTTTAAGTCGGGGCTAGAGCTGAGAGCAGAATGGATGTTTCCTTTATCCTCTTTTAGATTAAGGATGGAAAACTGTTAATAAAATAAGACCATCTTCAGAACTGTCAACCTCAGAACTGTTGTCATTAGCCAAAGTTAGGTGAGAGAGAAACAGAGAGAGATAGAAACCAAATTGTACCGAGCAGGATTCGAACCCGCGACACCCCAATTACATGGCAAATGCTCTAACCACTGATCTACCGAGGCACCTAAACGAAGCTTAATAAACGCACCAACCCAAGATAAGACAGACTATCTCATTCCCTGTCCCCCCATCCCTCCACGTTTCTGTTTGTGATGATCAAATTGACCGAATTAAATATGCAGTTGTTCCATTTATTGACAAAATGCTATTTGTTAGGCGATGCATTTTAAACATTTAAATGGATAAAAAGAAAACTACAACATTTTAAGAGAAACACATATGAGAAAAAGCGATCGTTATAAGCTGTGACAGTAATACATTATTAGTTGTTCATAATATAATTTTACTTCCTTTGATTGTCTTAAATTCAACATATCTTTTCAACCTAATCGTTTTCAATATTGCAAACAAATCAAAAGTTTGAGGTCTAAATATAAATAGATCTGGGTTGAGTCAACCTTAGCGACAAAACTTCTATAATAAGTACTCAAGGTAGTAAATATAATTGAGTCAGTACTAGTGTGTATTCAACTTAGTTTTCACAAGAGTTTGGCACGGGAGCTCATTACTTTCGTAGCTTGAAGACAAGTAATTAAGCCCTTTCAAGTATTGCTATTCCTGTTGTCCTCAGAGCATCCCACGCTCCTTTGCCGAGTTTTGTTCATCTTTTGCGGCTTTGTGAACTGTCTGTTGCTCGTTTCTGTTAGGTTAAATTTTTCGTCTACTTTTTTTGCAACAAAAACGTGTTTGAGCTAACGATCTAGCTCTGAAGACACCGAACAATAAAGTCTGTATCAGTGGCTGAATTATAACAAACAAAAAAGATGTTATAACTACGGACAGTATCGGTATCTTATTGTAATCAAGCGGTCGGTATATATATTTGTGCCCGTATTCATCTGTTCCCTCGGCTACCCAGTATACAAAGGTAAACAGGAAATACAGCAAGACATAACCAATGACATACACGGAATGAAATATCCGAACAGGAACCATACTGAGAGTGGTGTCAAGCATCATAAACACAGCATTGAGCAGATGTTTGGAAACGTTAGCAATGTCCAACTGTTGTCCTCTGTAGAGCACCACCCAGTAGCCAACGGTTATCATGAGACTTGCATTCGAACAAATTGAATGCAGAAGCCAAACACCTCTCTGTAACCATGGTAACTCGTATTCTGCGTAAAAGAAGTAAAGATAGAACAAAATAGATAAATTATTGAAAAGGTTGGCCAGGATAACATAACTTTGATAAAGAATTGTGAATAGAAATTGTACTAGGCTTAAGTGGGTCCAGTTGGCCTGCCATCCTCCTAGCTAGTGGTCAAACAAAATTTGACTAGTGTTATTTAAAGAACACTTCGGCTTTCTTTCGTCACAGCTTCTGTGACCAGGAACAACAAACCTTTAAAACGGACACCTTAATTTTTCAATGCACATCAAGTGCACACTAATCTTATAGTTTCTTAACCGTTCAAAATACGTAGTTGTACATGTTCCTTCCAATGATTTTGATAAATCAGTTAAAGTGTTACTGAATATATATTCGCAGCAGTCGCAGAAGTCCCGAACAAAGTTGTTTTACAACTTTTGCGACTGCTACGACTATATGGAAACTGACTGCGTCCGCGACTGCTGCAACCGTTGAGACTGCTGCGACTCGAGTCGCAGGAATCGCCAGTGTTCTATCTCTCCGACTACTGCAACAAATTATATCCCAGAAACCATTACAGTTAATAGTTTGCTTATCTTACAAGTGTGAACCAAAAATACGAATTGCAAAATGCGCCAAATTATCTGTCAAAGCTGTTGTCGTTATCGCTAATTCTTTCATTATCATTGCTATTATCAACGCGGTCAGGATGGGTACCTTCTGTTCGGGTATGCCTTGTGACTTCACCATTTCTTTTCACTACTTTCGCGAAACTCGGCGCTGGTTCTGAGCTACACCTAGGATGTTTGTCACTCCATAATGACAACGCTGAAACAACTGAAGCACACGTGAAGTAAAGCGTCATAAGTATGTACGTCCAATGAGTGAGGTAGATAAAGTAGAAGCCGCGAAGACTTGTCAATTCGTATATCCATATAGCAAGGCAATATCCAGCAAATACGGCCCGGTACAGCAGCACTGCTTGAGTCGGGAGCCACTAAAACCCAATATTCACACGTTTTGTGTCAAACATTTAGAAAACCTTTTGAAAAGGTAGAGAGCTATATACGTTGATATGAACTGCCGAAAGATGACTAAGCTGAAAAATACATATTCGCGAGAAAGCGGATTCGATCTCAAATGATAGGTTAAGATTTACGATTATAGTAGTAGTAATACAGTAATAATAATGATAGTATTAATGACAATAATAATAATTATAGAATAATGATTAATCAACAAATATAATAGCAAATATAATAATGTAATATAATAAAAATACATGTACAAATGAATAAATAAACAAATTGGTAAATAAAGATAAATAAATTAATAAGTAAATAAATTATTGAAATAGGAAGAGTGTCATAAGTAGAGAGCTTACGCATAAGACGTCCGTGTTACCACGGAAGCAAATGGAAATCAAAGCATACTTGAACACGCAATGCGGTCGTACAGATCATCACGGAGGCAGCCGAGACGCTTTTCACCTCCGTGAAGATCACCACGACCGCATGATTTGTGCAAGTACTCGTCAATTTGAGGTTGGCGTCCGTAGAAACACGGATGCCTCGTGCTTCAGCTCTCTAATGTGAAGAACGAAAACAACAGTAATAATAATATCAATATAAGACGAACGCGTCATTGTAGCATAAGATAAGAATTTCACAGTTTACATAATTTTTAACAATTATTCCACGAACGCGCTTTGGACATGGAGTGTCACAACAAGCGTGAGTGGAACAATTGTTTTATTTTTAAAAAACAAACAACTGGATATATGAATCAAACATTCTGCTGAAACTCTTATATTCCAACATGACAACAACGAATCGGTCTTGAGCGTAGAGTAAACGTTTTAAAAATTCAGCTTACAACAATACTCAGCGTAAAACAGTTTCATACCATATTTTGTGGCACGTTTTATTAATGTTGCTGGAAATGGAGTCTTCAAGGAGTTTCTCTATTTTACCGTTCGAAACCTCGACAAGTCTCGAGTTTTCCGCCATCGTTTTTAGGGCAAGAAAAATTTTGAACACGGCTCCGGTTTTGATTTTCGCGGCTGTTTTCCATGAATGGTCAAAAGCATGTAAATCGCTCAGAATTCAATACCTAGTTGTTTGTTTATAATAATATGTTATAACAACGTAAGAACTAAATAAACAAAGGAGCTGAAAGCAACGACAATGTCTCAAACGTTCCGCGAAGCATCCCATCGTGTCCCCGAGGAAGCTCTCCTCTCAAATACCAACTTAGCTAAATTAACATTTTATCATTCTATTTATTTTACTGATAACATATGCAACTGCCTTCGTGTGTTGACAAATTACACGCGTAAAGCATTTTGAATAAAACTATTTTGGCATCTAAATGTACATATGTTTTATATATTTGTATACTAAGAAGAACAGCGCTGTATGAAACAAAAGCCAAATAGTTAAAGCATGCGGTGTGAAACTAGAGTTTTGAAAATAAGAGTTGGCACGGAGTTTGTTTACGACATGATGTACTATTTGTTTTGAGGCTCTTTAATTTATGCGAGCCTTGCTTGCTCTTCTGTTTACGATTTTCAGAACACAAAGTCTTAATAAACGGGTTGAATATTTTGGTCATAAACTATAAAGGTATAGAAATTAGCAATAAAACAAATTTCATAAAGTTTTGGAACACGCGATCGATTCAACAATTTTAAAACTTATTAAACAGAAGTCTCGAAGCAACCGAAGATTGAAGATAAAAGTCAGTTTGTAATGTTGGAGACTTTTGCAGTTTTGTTTACAAAAGCGATTCGAAGCAGTTTTAACTTTTAACAGTTTTTTCTAAGCTTAAAAAAAATTAGTAACTAGGAGTCCAAACTCAAAGCTCTTAAACCAATCATTAAAAAACCGTTTATTCTTAAAGTTATATACGTATTCCTTACAACGGACAGGAAGTCCGTATGCATGAGTATCTTATTATTTTGTGTCTGTTAGGAAAAATACTGTAAGCAGCGTAGTCTCTTTTGTTTATAAATTTTCTACTATGAACGGTTCACTTACCGGGGAAGATGCAAAATCATCTGTATTTTTATGTCGAAATTTGAAATCTTTATAACGCAGTTTGCTCCAATCCATTGTTGACAAACTGGTGTCTTGTTTTGAACAATTTCCTTTTTGCGATGCATTTACGTCATAAGAGTCACGAGGTTAATGTAAATGTGACAACTTGGACGTGCAGCGAGAAAAGAGGTACGAAAATGGCTTATTTTGGCTATCAGTGGTTAAAAAAAGAGTTTATTCAAAATGCCAAATTTCTTTTTAATTCCTTGGCTTCCTGTATAAGATAAAAACATAAATAAAAACAAGCTTTCGACAAAAAAATAAGCATTTATTCCGAGATGTTGTGTTATCTAAAAATAAAATGCCAACTAATCGACTTGTGCATTATTTACATCTTGTTTTGATGGCTTACAGGTCATGCATAGCTAACTGAATGCATAATGTTAAATTTTATCCGTTTTAATCCCCAGTTCCTAATCTGTTTTCTTTCGAGTTTTATCAACCGAAACATAACAGTTAACACTTTTCCAGAAAAACAATAATAAAAAGGCAAAGAAAATTGTTAAGAGTGCTGAGACAAAAATTTATGCACAAAGTTGTCAGCTAGTTTGATTTCTGTATTAACAACATTAGCTTCGACATACCTTCCTTCCATATTTCTTTACCTTATGTCTTATAACAAAGCTTGTTCGAAACTAAACCAAGCAGACTGTTTGGTACCGTATTCTGCAAACCTTCAATTCAAGAAGCAAGCGAGGAGAAAATGTTCACTTCACTTGCTTTGTTCGATTGCTTTTCATTTTTCGCTGCAAACATGTTGATTTTTTTATTTTTTTCTGCTCAAGTGACTGCAATTTCCCATCACTTGCAAATTGCACGTGTTACTTACTGGTACGTTTTCGATTTGTTTCACCGTGCGTTATAATTACATCTCGTTATGTTTCCTGTTTTACTCACGTAGCCTTAAAAGGTTTTTAATCTGTTGCACTTATCGTGTGAAACAGAAACGTGACCGTGACTATTTTTTTGTTTGTTTACTTTGCCAGTATGATATGTACAATGTGTAGTTCCAGATATCCACACCCCCACCACGGAAGGAATTTCTTTTGGACCCCCCTCCACCCCCCG
>JAOBAT010146185.1:0-11139 GCA_026413305.1 Hydrozoanthus tunicans
CAATCAATATTGCACTGAAGAGCGCGGTGAATTTATTTCCCGCAGTGCCTGTCGAAATTTTTATTACCAACGTCATATGTAACCTTTATCAAATACTTTTCTTTTGTATTTTGATATTCGAACTTTATCACCAAACTTAAATTTAGGCTTACAAGATAATCGAACCATATCACCATACAAATTAAAATAAACAGTTCTTTCATTTTTCTTTTTGCTAGCTTCTATAGGTGTCATTTTTATACTTGAATGCTTAGTATTGTTGTACTCTTTTGCTATTTTTGGTAGTATATCAAGATATTTTGTATTACATTGTATGGTAAATTATTTCCACATCTTATTTTTAATAGTACGATTCCACCTCTCGCAAACTGACGATTTTTCTTCGTTCTCTGTGGAATATAATGTTATTTGGTTTTTGTCTAGTAAATCTTTTACATGTTTGTTATAGTATTCTTTACCTTTATCGCACCAAAGATATGTAGGCTTACGACCCTCTTCGAATATGGTCTTTAATTCCTTACCAACTGATTTTCCCCTTTTGTCTTTTAATGGAACAATCCATCCGCATTTACTGAATACGTCTAACACCATAAGAAGGTATTTATAACCCTTATTCCATTTACTAAAATTTTGCATTTCGACCAGATCAGAACACCATACTTCGTCAATATGATTAACAATAACGCGCCGTCGAGTAAAGTTACGTTTTATGTTTTTATGTAATTCGTTGGCTAATTCATCTTGCCAGTTTTTTTCACTCGACGGCGTCTTCCGTTTTTTGCCCCTATGCCTAATTCCAGTTTGGATTTAGTATTGATAATATTTCGCGCTAGGGAATGTCCCCATTGCCTATCATTATAAGGAATAGAATCTAGGCGATCTACCATTGTTCTATCTGCGTTATTCTTACATCTTAATATTGATTTTGAATCATCTCCATATTTAGTATCACAAACAGCATAATCGATATCATGATGCATAGCTACGCGATCGGTCGGGCCGGTTGGTTCTTGCATTATTTCATGAATCTTTCCTGTATTTTTGTCATATTTAACTTGTTCATCAAGTTTGTTTAAAGGTCCTAAGAAACCTCTATTTGGAGGTACCCATCCTCGACTTGGATGTGGTAATCGACTAATCAATTTATGGATATCGAAAATTCCTCCTTTTCTTTTGCCATAGAGTAAATGGGGATAAAATCGATACATTTCATTCATGTAATTATTGTCATAATCACCTGTATAATATTTGTAAATAGAACCTCCAGACAAACCATTTCGTATGATACCACGTTTCAAATCGCGTTTATAATCTTCAATAGTGTAAACACCACTTCCTAGCATTTTTGATAAGTTGTCCATTTCTTTTAAAACGACATTATCTATCATTTTGTTACTTTTATTTTTTATGAAGTTACTCGCAATTTTTTGTGTTTTTTTACTCCCGAGTAAGTTTTTCGCTCCGTCTCTCATACTACGTCCTAAGAGTTGAGATCCAAATTTGAATAATTCAGACGAAACGTCTCCTCCCTTTTTGGTAGTACCTTTCTTAATGAACATTGTTTTAATAATACCGCAAGAAGAGCATTGAGTTTTGAGCATCCATCTATTATTCTTGGTTACTACGTATCTTTCTGATCCTGGTATTGATTCAGTAAGCTTTTTTTCTTTTGCACAATACGTTTTCATATATAATAAGTATTACATTAAGTTAGCGTTTCTTTACGAATTGACTTTTAGTAATTCCGCATGATAAACATTTCGATTTCATCATGTAACGACCATTTTTTGTCATTACATATGTTTCAGAACCTGGAACAGATTCAGTTTTTCTTTTTTCTTTCACGCAATATGTCAGCATCTATATATTGTGTATTAGATAATTATTTTATTTACTTGATCTTGGTCTTTCAACATAAACAATATCATTTTCTAATCTTCTTATGCAACCTACCATCATTCCTATTACGAGTAACGTATAATGCTTGGTGCTCATTAATTCTTTCCTAATTCTTTCTAGTTTTGGTTTCATAACATTACAATACACTAAAATACTTTATTAAGAATCTATGGTTTACGCTATGATCAATTGGATTAAAATTTGCATTATGAATTACGTTCAAATATGGTATGCCTTTCTGTCTTTCTCGTAGAAAATAAAGGCACCAATATCCGCAAAGAACTGAATCTATTTCCTGAATCCAATCATTATTATAATAAATTGTTTTATTACTAGTTTTAAGATATCTAATAACGTTATTTGGCATGATTAATCCAAACGAATCAAAATATTCGCAATAATTATTATCAAAATTCCTGTAAGCAACCCAATAGCTTCCTGGCTTATCATGATTATCGAGATTAATTATTCTACATTCTTTACTTCTTATCTTGCCTGGTAAAACGTCTTTACTATAAACGCCTCTAAAATGGTCGATACCGAGTTTTCTTATCCAATCTATCAAATCAAAATTACTCGAAGGTTTGTTTATGAATTTTACAGAAGATATCCTAAGAGAGGAATATTTTTGAATGGGCTGTTCTTTCCTAAAATTAATCCTTGGCCTTTCTGAGGCAAAAAGAAAAAAATTTCCATAACCAATCATATCCTTCTTTTTATGTTTACCACGACCCATTTTAGGAGGAGGAGGCGGAATATATATTGACCTTTGATTAGACATAGAACTCACAGGTCCGATTTGCAATCCGCCTCCTTTAAACATGTCCATTAGCATAGGAATTCCAATACTAGCTAAAATTGTCCCAAATCCTCCTCCATATTGCTGTTTAGTTAATTGAAAATATGGAATTCCGTTTCCAGTCTGTAGCGCTTGTACAATTTGTTCTTTTTGTGCTTTAGTAAGATAATCTTTGTATTTAATTAGCTTATCAACTTTATCTTGAGGTATTGAAAATAGTCCTGATCCGCTTACTGCTCGGTTAGCCAAACCAGCTGAAAACCCCCCCCCCCCAAGGCTACTAAGTCCAACTGTTTTTGCGACTGTAGGTAGAATTCCCTTTATCATTGGTAAAAAGGGACTAAAAAGACCATTACCATCTTGTTTACGCATTTGACAAGAAGAAAATCTTATGTCTGTACCAGTACCATCTTGCAAACTTTTATTAATTTTTTTTATTTGTGTTTGAGTCAACATCAATGGGTCATTTCCCCTTAATTGAGTATGTTTTAATCTTATAGTAAATGGAGCTTTCTTAACATAAGCTCGAGCCATTTTTTCTTTTTGGCCATGCGTTAGGTGAACATCGTATTTAAAATATGACATATACTATTACGTTATACTAAATTGTATATCATATTAGTTTAAAAAATATTATTTAATAAGTATAATTCTAAAAAATATTATTAAATAAGTATGATTCTAAGTTTTAAAATTTAAGCTCTAAGTAGAACTTTACCACTCGTTTGTACTATTTCAACATCCTGTTCGTAGAGAACCATGGCATACACACTATAATTTGCGTTTGTCGCATTAGACAACGTATATTTCAAACTTAATTTAGTCACTCCATCTTTCAAGTCTTCCTTTTGTTTCGTAAGATCAGAATATACTATTGGAAAAATAGTACCAAAATTACTTCGTTTAAGAAGTGTTCCTCCTTTATAATCATTTACTGCATGAATGTATTTCATTAGATCTCTAAATACTCTCGAATAATCGGAAGAAGGCTGATATTCGACTTCGGGATAGAAATTACCATTTCCTACTTCCAATTGCATGTATTCTAATGTTCTATCATTTGCAACTTTGAATGTATCGAATAAGAACATGTTTTGTGCATACGTTTCAACTCGTGCATCATTTTGTATCCATGCAAATACATGTCTTGGCTTAGAAATTCCGCTCGAAATCTGAAATGTACCTGTTCGATATTGTGTGCTCGCTGACCTTTCGATTAATTCTTTGAGATACGTCCATTTATGTGGAGCAAGATACTTGCTCATGAACTTTTCTTGTCCTAATGCATTAAACTGAATTCTCGGAACCCATAATTGCAATCTAGATACGATGACTCGTTGTGTGTCTAATCCCCAAAGAAGGTTAGCATCTGATTCTAAAGTTATTTGAATTTCAATTTTCGAATTTGGAAGTAATTGATCTTCTAAAGCTTCAAAAAATCCATAATGATTAAGAGGAATTTCGTAAGAAACTGTGATACTTGCTCCTAGTGCTGCCTTACGGAGTGCAAACCCGGTATTATAATTTGCATTTGCTCTACGGTTTTCATTATGACTATTCATATCTAAATGAAAATATTGATTCGTACCTACAGAATCTGCGTACGAAGAATCATATTCTAATAAAGTCTTTATGTTTGTTGTTTGATTCGCTTGCGAATTATCGTAAACTTGAATGCCATTGTTTTTGACAGTAATAGATCTTATAAAAGAATAACTACCATTAACTAACCCTGTTCTATCTGCATCTCCATCGCCAATAGCAGCACCATCAGCAAGTACATCTACCTTAAAATCGATTTGAAAACGAGCATTGTACCAATCCATCGGTGAAACTTCACCAGAATTATTAACGACGAATCGATAATTAGATTTACTTTGTCTTTGACCGTTTGGAATTGCAGAAATTAACGGCGTTTCCAATTCATATACCATATCTTCGTAACGTTCGAGTAATCGTTCATCTCTAAAACTCATGTCTATATATTAATACTTAGATAAAAATTATTATTTTTTTAATCCATTGCCAGAAATTATTCTTTGTAAAGCTAAATTAGTATCATAAGATCTATTCGTTTTTTCTTTCGTACCATAAGAATTCGGAATTGTCATGACGTCATGTTGAGTTTTTACGATTGGTTCTTTTTTGAGTAAACCTACGATTTTATCTCCTGCTCTTTGTCCAATCTTATCACCTGACGTTTCTATAGCTTTATTTAATGCTCTTTTTGAGAATTTTTCAGCAGAATCTTTTACTACTTTCTTACCAAAAATATTAAGTGCTTTATCTTTCATTGATTGAAAAATTCCATCTCCTTCTTGTATCAAATTATTATCATAAATATGTACTCGTGCATATTTACCTAATTCAGGAACGTATTTTCTTTTGAATTCATGTTTACGCATATATATATATCATATTATATTATATTATCATTGTTAGATGAAGATAAGTTCATTATGCATAATAACTTCGCAAAATTAGATTACAATGCCAATTAATTCCGTCTAGATTAACTAATCGATTCAATGAATCTCTTACACTAAAATGAACAGTTGAAATGAAACTCGTTTTTATTTCATTAAAAACAGCACGCTGAGGCTCTAATTTAAATGGTCTGCCTCGTATTAGGTCTTGCGTACCAAATGAAAAAATTGTACTAGTTTCTTTTCCGTCTACGAGAGAGTCTTCTATGATGTCGCATAAGATGTGAATCAAATCGATGTCATATGTGACATTTGGTAATTTTGAACCATATTCTGTTTCACTAATAATTTTTTCATCAAAACCAACTAGATCCCCAAATTTCGTGTTCCGAAAATCTAATCTATAGTCTCCAAAAACTTCGATAATAACCTTATACATCGTCAGAATGAAAAGTATGTTTATTTCAAAAGTACCGTCTGATTTTACATGACCGTTTTGCTTCATAATTTCATGAAGGTAGTTATTCAAATCCTCATAACTATACGTCCCATTCGGGTATGTAACTTCTACCCAATTTTGTCCTTTGTCATGTGAATACTTAATTGTGTTATTATTGAATGAAACTTCAATGTTATGCCAAGAATAAGTCATGTGAAGTTTATCTAAGGCAATAAAATGTTTCATATTTTCATCTAATTTTAAAGCTGGTGTAAATTTTATTGTAAAATCTTCAACTTTATGATCACCATATCTTTCTCTATTAATTGATGATATATGAATGCTTCTGTCTTCGTAATTCATAATATATATATATTAGAATACATAATTTTTTAATATTTTGTTCATTTCACCGACAGTAATTTTTCCGAGTTCTCTTAATTTGTGTACTATGCTTATTACCTTAGTTTTTAAAGCAGAATTATCATTACCAGCTAGCATTTTTCCTATAATTCGTTCTAAATCTCTATTAATTCGTCAGAATTATTAAAATAAGTAATACCTGATCCTATTTTCGTGAATTTCATCGAAGAGCGATGAATAGGAATTTCTGATATTTCGTTAATTTCACGGAAGACATTTTTTGATAGATCACTATATTTTTTATTAGAATTGAATCTTTTCGTAAATAAATCCAGGGTATCGAAATCGACAATCTTATCATAAACTTTTTTACCATCTTTGTAAGCAATTAATCTTAAATTATTAACTAATCTTGGGAAATCTATTTTTAGCAATCCATAATTACCATTAGATTTAATTTTATAAGCATTTCTTTTAGGCTGTGTATAGAGAATTCCTTTTCCTGACATAAAATCAGATGATGATTGAACTAATTCAAGACGTCTTTTATAATCTTCAAGAATAGGAAGTTCTTGCATATGCTTTTCGTAAGCAGTCAAAGTTTTAGCAAGAAGATTTTTTTGTGGCCCACCTGATTTCTTTGAGTTCTTATGAATGTAATTTTTCGATTTACGAATTTTATCACTAACCATAGTAATGTTATGTTTTATGTATTTTTCTTCTTTATTTAATAATCTTGAGGGAAGAGGTAAATTTGATGCATTTAATATATCTTCATATTTCTTGTTAATACCTAAATCGGGATCATACATTTTACTTTGCTTTTTGGATGAAGTTCCTGGCTCTTCATCATCTTCATAATTTAAACTTAATGGCTTTTTATCATATGTTAATGCATTTTTAGGATTATAATATATTGCATTAGTTATTTCTTCTTGATTTTCTTGAAGTTGTTTTATCAATTTATCTTGTCGCTCATCTATAGCATCATTTACTTCATCCTGCTTGTCAAGCAATGGTTTATACGTTTCTTTAACACCTTCATATTGATCTTGACTAACGTCTCTTTCTTTCTTAATTACATTTCGTACCGAAGTTATGATGTCATCTGCTTTCTTTTTTTGACTTACATATTTTTTTATTCTATTACTCTCCATATACAATATCGTGTTATATAAAGTTATAATTACTTTTATCTAATTTTTTTTATTTATCTACGATAATAATATACGATGGAAATACCGAATTATGATAACGAACATGGTAAAAAAAACAAATTACAAACAATTGTATCATTTCAAGCCGAGTAATACTTTTAGAATGTTCATTTCAGGACCTTCAGGATCAGGAAAAACGAACGCTTTGATGCATATGCTAAGCAAACCATTAGTTTATTATGACAAATTATATTTGTATGGTAAAAATCTTGAACAAAGCAAATATCAAGATCTCATGAAAAAATTCGATGATATTAGTCAACATGTAGGATATGATGTTTTAGAGAGTAGTAACGATGAAATAATTCCTGTTTCAGAACTTGATAATGATAGTCAAAAAATAGCTATTTTTGATGACTTCGTGTGCAAAAGAAACCAACGTCCAATCGTAGATTATTTCATTAGAGGAAGACATAAGAATTGTAGTGTGATATACTTAAGTCAATCATTTTATAAGACCCCAAAAGACATCAGATTAAATTGCTCTCATTTTTGCGTATATGAATTTCCATCTAATAATGAACGAGGATTAATTACTCGTGAACTTAACGTTACTAAAAATCAATATAGTAATGCAACAGAAAAACCATTTAGCTTCCTATACGTTGACAAACCCAAAAAAAGAATAAATAAGAACTTTAATGGAAAAATTTAGTCTATGATAATGATATGGGAATTTTTAATGACGATACTGGTATTCATAATCCTGCAGTTGTTATTCATTCTGGAATTAGATTACGAGAAATTAAAAAAATTCTTGATTAATGACTCTAAAATTGGATCATGGCAAGGACGATCACCATTATTTGGTGAAATAGATCTTGGTTTTGATTCTACGAACGGCATTATATATAATATTAAAGGAATTTAGTATCATCAGAAAAAGGTTACGTTTTTAATTGGTCGACGTATATTACACGAATCATTAATCAAGATACAGAGATTTCTTTGCAATTTTATTATGACGTTGTTCATCAAAAGCATTTTCAAACTACCATAAAAATTAAAGGTGACAAATTAACACTCGTTACTAACGATACTAAGATATCGGTTTACTTAACAAAGATCGAATGTTATACTTTTCTTGGATACGTTACGGACCGCGAAGGTGGTAAAGGCGATAAAGGCGAAAAAGGAGACGGAATCGATTTCGATAAATCGGGCAACTACGACTTCCAACACAAACGAATCGTTAATCTTAGTGATCCAGTAAATGACAAAGATGGAGTTAGCAAATCGTATCTTGGTAAAATTCCTGGCCCTTATCTGACTAGGAGCATTAATTCGGCAGGAGGACTGAGCATGGAAGGAACGCAAATTGATGGGTTAAGAGATCCTCAGCCGCAATCTTTAAGTACTGCTACTAGTAAAAAATACGTCGACACTCTGGTTACCGCAAAAGATACAACAATGAAATCGTATGTTGATCAACACGTACGTGAAAATTCAATTAGCACCAAAAATCTTTTCGATTTAACAGATTCGTCGTTTTCCGTCGACAATAGTGTATCGCTTTTCGTAATGAATGAATACAGGGATTATACGAGGAAGTACCATCTGAATAAAACACATGTTGTGATGGCGTTGAGTAAAGAAAATTGCTTTTTGAGAGTATCTCTTGGTAGTCTTAATGAAGGAACGTACGGATTTAAGGTCGAAGCCATCATTTCAGAAAATGACCCACATGATAAATTTGATATGAGCATCGTTGATGTTAACGACTCAAGTTCGTCATTCGACGTAATTACGCGTTATAAGGAAATATTAAATAATCATGCAATCTTGATTGATTGTAAAATAAGCGTAAAAAGAAGTGGTGTCGTCATCGTTCCAATAAATTTGATTCACCACATTACTCGAGAAATAGCACTTTTTTTATACGGATCATATGGATCATCATATGTCGATAAAATGGTAGTGGATAATATCGATTGGGAAAAAATATTCGATAAAACCATCGTTATCCCTCGATATAGATCTCCTGGAAGCGGTGACCGCCAACACCGAATTTTAATGAAAACGAATTTCGATGTCAATAGCAAAACTCCTCTTAGTAACTTAGTTAGTTTTAACAGGGAATATTCATTTAAGAACGATTACGTTGGCGATAGCACGAAATATATTATGTTCAACTTTTCTCATGCTGTTAGTCTAGAAAAAATCATTTTACGACAAAGAGTAGCAAAGAATATTGGAGTTTGGAACATTTATTGTTTTGACGAACATGGGACTAGTCAATGGTATAGCATTGTTGATAATCAATTTACTTGGTCTGGATCATCAAAAACGATTAATTTACTCGAAAATTGGGGGACTATTTACAGATTGTATCATGTAAGTGGTAATATATCTAATACAGCAATTTTATTCCCAATAAAATTCAATACTAAGCATAGAGCTGTAAAAATTTAATCTAACAATAATGCATGAGCGAATTGAATGACCATGATGACGACATGAGAGATTATGTAAATTCTCGATTATCATTTTGGCGAGTTTGGTATTATCTAGGCCTGAGTAATACGTTTAAATATCCCAAGCAAACAGCAGACGATGGGTTTACCAGTCCTGCTATGTCAGTGAATACTAACGAAACAAGTAAGATCATAATTGTATGTCATGATCTTGATAAAGATGCCGTTCCTGATTCGACATGGGGCTTAGAATACGAACTTAATTACGTACTTGATGATAACACAAAGCATAAGAAAATAATCGTTCAAGCCGATTTAAGTGATCCGAGATATAAAATTCTTCAAATCGACGATGCAGATGGACAAAAAAATCACATCGATTTATTTAGATCCTATAAATTTAACCAAATTACAGACTATGAAAGAATTAGACTTATTAACATTGGAGTCCGACAATGCAAAGGTACTATAAGAGGTAATGAATCTACATTACTTGTTGGGTATTCGCAAAATCCTTACTAAATCTTTGTCTACGTAATATGTATGTCTGTACGAAAGAAATCTTCTGAACATACTATTTTTAATTGGAATCACATAAGTAAAAAGATGAATATAAATGAAGATGATCAATTAAAAACATATTACAAAGTATATTATCGTAAAGTATGGGCTTTTAAACGAGTCGTAAGACATCGGACAAGGGCTAGGGATTCTCACCTAACTCAAAATAATAATCGTGCTAAACTTGAACAATTTATTAGTTTTTTGCCTATTTTCAATTCAATATCTGAATTGCAAAATGTTGATGAAAAGGGGATTTTGTATTAACGAAGTGGCCCTCACTCCCCTAGATAAATGCTTAGACTTTGTAGGGCACTTTAGATCGATCCCCTCCCTCCTCTATACAATTGCTTGAGACTTCGTTGAGCACTTTAGGTCCTCCCCCCCCCCCCATTGCGTTGTTATTTTAATTTTAGAAATTTTAATTTGTATGTGCGTGTTTTGGGTCGTTTGGGGTCATTGATTGTGGGCACTTGTCAGCGGTAAACGAAGGTAACGTGTGACGTAGGTTATGGGGAGTGAGCGAGCGCTTGAACTGTTTTTGTTGCCATAACCTCGCTTATAAGCCAAGATCAAGAGTGAAAGTTACAACTTACGTTGTGTGCGAAATCTCATTCCAATGATGAATTTTTTTCAGTCCTCGCCAATTCTTACCCATATCTGACGTCATAGCTTCACTCTCTCTCCGCTTAACCCCTATTTCTGAGCCGCCGGTACAATGCGGCAAATAACGTGTTTTAAACTCGAACTTCTCGGAAAATCAGGGCGATACGATTAATTTTTTTTTACTATCGTTTTCGCACTCAGTTAAAGATTTTATCTGACAAAAGTTGGTTTTAGGGTTCAGTTCCCCTTTAAGGCCCAAGTACACCCAAATACAGCCACTTTCTCTCATGGCTTACGAAATCTCCGTCCATGATTTGAAATCTACAAAATCGGTTCACTTAGGGAAGAAGTCAAAACAATGGTATTTTTAAGGAACCCAATTTTGTCAGGGGAGGTGGTGGGTGGCGGCACATAC
>JAOBAT010146196.1:0-11138 GCA_026413305.1 Hydrozoanthus tunicans
TGTGGACGGAAGGCCTAAACGTATCAAAAAGTATACGGATTCGAATGAATCCGCGTTAGTGTGGACGGGCCCTTACAAAAGGTTTATTGAAATAATTGTCAATAATCCCGTCAATAAAATTGCAGGGCAGGGCCTAGAATGACAGCTTGGTGGGTGACAGGTTACTAAGCCCCCCAGGGGGGAGGGGTACTCCGGCTGATGAAAGGGTTGGGATATGACCGTTGGAAATGTCCCCAAATTGTACTAAGAATATACTGTACAGAAGACTTTTGGAAAGAAAACCAAACAATAGTTTGCCCGCTAACGTTGGAACCGTAAAGATCAAGTCGATTTTAAAATCTTTGGAGTAAACGCAGTTTGATGTGTCGATAGCTAAATAGTTATCTTCAAACTAAGTTTACTCCTAAAAAATATCGTAAATTTTTTCCACCCCCAAAAACACCTCTTGGATTAAAATTTGCCGTAAAAAAAAACAATTGAAAATTGGCATTTCCCCTAGATAGATACTAGCACTAAGTCATCCCCTCGTTCTGCGTGGAACATGATATGCAGTAAATAAAGGCCCACGCGTTCGCCAATGGACTTTTGTCTTGACTTCTTGTCAGTATGCACGTTAAACCAAAACAAGGGATTGCAATCGGGCCATAGCTTCGCGTTTATTAACCCTAAAAAATACCAGGCTCTTGGACAAACACAGATTTTTTTTAATAACAACCCCCTAAAAAATACCGGAATGATTTTAAAATCCCTTAAAAGTACGACGGTCATACCAACCACCCCACCTCCCCCCTCCCCCCCTTCGTAGTAAGTCATGCCTGGCCGAGCACTCAGGAGCAGAAAGGCCGGCGCCGCTCACAGTCAAACATGTCGATGAAGGCGATCGTTGTGCACGAGTTTGGTGACTCTTCCAAGCTAAAACATGAAGAGGTCCCAATTCCTGAGCCAGGAGAAGGCGAAGTAAGTAGGACTGTTTACAGACAGGCATCGCGAAAGCTCGTTTCAGAATTTCTAGTTCCTTTCACAAGCAATTTAGCTGGGTTCAGGATTCTACTGTTTGCGATCTCAAAATAGCTAATTTATGCCTAGGACAATCGTCTGCCCCGATTAAGTTCGACAGATTCTATTTCGATCAATTGACAAGTTCTGCCCGTCTGCTTGAGACGGATAAAAACGTGTTCTTATTTGGTTCGTATAATAAAATTCGACGTTTGACCTGAGCACTCAAAACAATTGATTTGGGTCGACACGAACTACAGTTTAGTTCGATTCTTGAACAATTCGACATTTGTCCCAGGCCTTAACCAAGGTTTTTGCTCGAGCTAGTCTGGTGGTCACATTTGGCCTACAAATTAAAGATGACCAGGAAACTTGATGAGACATGTTGGCACTTGTAGTTAAGTTATTAGTTTTGTTTCATTGAAGTGAATGATAGCATTTACGTGGCGGCTCAGCTCACGAGGACAAAAAGCAGAGTCCCTTAGGACATTGTCATTAGTATTTATTAATATTAGCTATTGTTTATTCAGTCAACAAATACTTTTGCTGATACGAACAACGAAAAGAGCCTTACCACAGTGTAATAAAACTTGTTAAGTTCATTGTCTTTTTTTTTGTGATCTCGTCTTTACCCAGCACAAATATAAACGAAAAGGTTTTAAAACGCATGTGAATCAATAGCCAGTCAAAACCTTTTCATTAATACATCGTCACGGCATAATCAACTTAAAACAAAACATGTTTGTACGTTCTTTGTTCTTCTCTTTCGAGGTTTACCTCCTTTCGTAGACACTACTTGGTCTTATCTATTGATGCTTTTAATGTTTAAAAACACTGTCCACTTTTTAAAGCATTTGGCTAAAAATCTAAAAGCAAAAAAGCAAAAACTTGAACGTACAAAATATACAACAAGTATAGATAACTTTTATTGTAAATTCTCTTAGATTAATTTTTATATGTTAAACATACATTACTTTTTCATAAAAGCATTTTATTATAATAATGATGTGAATGATGTCAAGGCAAATTAAATTCAAGAACGTGCAAAGAACATGCCGTGGTTGGTGATTGACTGAAAAAATGCGTTGAGTGGAGATGGCTGCAAGTGGCTGATTTGTTGTGACAGAGTGACTAATGCTCGCAAACCGTAAAATCTCATGTTACGGTTAAAGCCCAGGGCTTTTATATTTGGATGGGCTTATAAATGGAGGGGAGGTGTAAGGGCTTTTAGAAATCCACGGGTTGTCTTATAAGGGGAGTAAAAGAAATGTTTCAGAACGACGAGATAAAACTTATAATCTGAGAAACGAATTGAATTTAAAGCTCTCTGAACATTCCAAATAGAGTCACATTTTCGAAACAGTTATCGTGCGTCACAATAAACGGAGAATTTAATTTTTAAATCAAAGACAAAGGGATCTGTGAATGAGTCATGGATACATTAAAAGTTTTAGTTATTTTTCAAACAGTCAAAATACCTTTTCCAAATATATTTTTGGATAAAGTTTGAAACGATGAAGTTAGACTAAAACTAACTCTACTCTGTAAAAATTAATACAATACTTGTGATGTCGCTTCTTTCATTTTATTAGATAAAACTGAACAAGATGTGCAAACACATTATGAAAAGCCACTGATCTAAAGATGCCTTTTACGCTTAGCAGTTCTTATTTTCTTTGTTTTGTACAATCTTTGTGGCTTCTACTGTTTCTTCATAGAAAGCATAAACGACTGGTTCACCATTTCTGCATCCTTCATTACTTGTATAGCCTGCATAGCAAGCATTTCCGTTGGGTTTTGACGAAAGAAAATCTCGCTCTTTCTGACTGCGTACTCCGCGGTATACGCACGCAACACCCGAGGCCTGCTAATCAGTTGTATATGCTCTAGTGCGGCCGTTTTAGGTCGATCTTCACTTTACAACACACGTTCAGCAAATTGTCTGCGAAAAACCGGAATTAAACATTTTAGTTTAAGACCCTATGCTTTTGTTTCAATTTATAATTATGGCATTAAATACCTAGAAAATTATTTTTCAAATTTTCCAAGGGAAGCATGTTAAGGGTGCGTTTTTGCGAATTTCAAAAAGAGTGCGCTTTTATCGAAGGAGCCCAAACTTCGTTTTGCCGTGCGAAGGCCCCGCCGGTTAAGAGAAGCGATTGGCTGTGGAGACGAGAATGCCCAAAACTTTGCTTACTTACTTTACCAGTACTATACTTTTGTTTGTCAAATTATTGGTGACACTTCTTTATATGCTGTGTAAAGAAAGTCGGTTGTGTATTTCTTATGCAGGTTCTCGTCAAAAATACTGTTTGCGGAATCAACTATATTGACATTTACTTCCGAGAGAACACTCTCATTCCCATGCCACTACCGTTTACGAATGGCATAGAAGGCGCAGGGATAGTTGAGAAGCTTGGCCCGAATGTGTCTGGCCTTGCAGTTGGGGACAGAGTAGCATATGTTCAAATTCTATCAGGTTAGTTCGCCAGCGATAAGATAAAAACCGCATTACGAGTTGTAGAACTTAGAATTGTTTGAAGCAAGAAACAAGGAATCTTTAGGCAGGATTTCAAGTAACATCAAACGATGCTCTCTTTACCTTTGACAAAATATTTGCTATCGCTTCACGGGCTTTAATTTCACCAGGGCAATTTTAGGGTTGGAAGTCAGATAAATTGTGTAGCGAAATGCTAACATTAATGCAATTTGCAAATTTGAAATAAACACTAACCCATATTTTTTTTAACTCTTTAGGGTTTAAGCTATTAGCTTTGTCTGATTAAGTTGATTAGATATCGTTTAACAAAGAAAATAAAGGCACAATTATATGCTTTGCTATGACACACAGATGCGTGTACCAAGTACATTATAAATATTATACGGGGCTTTCTGTAACGACAAATTCTTTAGTCGTCGCTAAAATATTTTAAACATTCCCCTAAAAGGTTTTTATTGAAACTCTGTATACATAGGTGATAGCAGCAGTTTAAATGCGGGGTAAATAAGTAATGAGAACAAAGAAAACCTTGCCAAGAAACGGGAAAACCCATCTTTTCTGTGAAGGAACGCCCTTTTTTGCAAAAACAAGAAAATGCATGCTTACTAGATTGGCATGTTATAATAACTCCGTGTGTGAAATGATCCATAGTGTGTTGTTAAGTGTTTTACTGTCTAGTAGTAGAATCAAGAGTCATGTCGTATCTGCAGGAGGATATGCGGAGTACTCGAAAGTGTTGGCACGCCGAGCCGTAAAGGTTCCGCCGGAAGTGACGTTTGAGCAGGCGGCGACGGCTATGATCCAAGGTATGACGGCTCAGATGATGGTCAGCTCAGTCTACTGCGTGAAGCCTGGGGACAATGTGCTCGTCCATGCAGCTTCCGGTGGGACTGGATCGTTGATTTGTCAGGTCGCTAAGAACGCAGGTAAGCCCAGGACGTTGTTTTAAAAGAGTTCCTGAAACAGAAAGTCAGGTAAGGCAAGCAAATAGGGTGTGTTGTGTTTAAGGTCGAGTCTGGTTTTACATCTATCAGCCATTCTAGCCTTCTTCAGGTAGAAGAAGAAGGCAAGTATGGCTAGCCGAAATATTGTATGAGTAAACTTAAGTTCTGCGTTGTATTGGCTTTTTTTTATTTACATTTAACTTCGTGAGCTCAATTCGATCAGTTCAGTGATCCGACGCATACCGGCGGAATTGTTGTTCCGTGGTTATTCATTTTTTTGCAAATTTAATAAAGATTTAAAAAGATTGAGAAAATTTTCTGAAAATTTTCAAGTCTTAATTTTCAAGATGACAGAGTGCAGGTGACCAGCACGGTACATTCCAACGTGCAGCTATTGTATTCACCATTGTACTCTGGCGTCGTCGTCGGCGTTGGCGTACTCGTTGCGTAAGGTCCTTATTGCTGAGGGAAGAAGCTTTTCGTTCAAAAACTACATTCAGCCGGATTCGGAGCCCAAAAGTGCAGCTAAGGCGCTCGTGTTTGCCTTTGTTTTTGTCAGACGTTTTTTAGTTTCAAGCAAAGCCTAGTTGTAGACGTAAGAAAACCAGACTGTGGCTGCTGTAGCCGAAGGTGTTCTTTCACCTGTCATGTTTGAACTTCTTCTACTACTAATACTAAAGTGCCTTGTCCGGCTCAGCGTTGGCTGTCACTTCCCTCCAAACCGATCTCTTCTGCTACCCCGAGCACGTCTAAACTGCTCCTGGTGGGCACCTCAGCCAGTCTTTTAACATAAAAAGCGAGTCTTTTCTTTCTCAATCAACCTTTCTTGTTCCATCAACCTTTCCAGTTGCTACTGATCTCTTTATTCTCCTCATTACGTGCCCCAGAAATATTTATCAATATTGCATTTTGAATTGCGAACGTGCAAGTGGCTGATTTGTTTCTAGGCTGACACAAGTGTTTTTTTGTCATCGCCATCAACATCGTCATCACCACCACTCTTGTCATCACCATCATTATCATCAGCAAAATCAACACCAACACCTTGATCATTATCACTATCAACTTCATCATCATTATCATCAAGAACATAGTTATTGTGCTCTTACTACTAGCTTAACTTAGTCATTATATTAAGTGCGGATACCTTATAAGAATAGTCTTGAATACTTACAAAATACATTCTGTTGCGAGAGCTGTTTATCTATGAGACAAGATACGGTACATTTGTCTTGTTTAAAACATTTACAGTCAGTTTTCTTTGTTTTATTTCCTGATCAGAAAATTGTGATTCATTGCAGTTATAAACACTTACACGTGTAGTTAGTTGACGCATTCTTTGTATGGATCAAAATGTACAAAGAGGAATAACCATTGCCAATACTTCTGCATATCTCACAGGTGCTTTTGTCATCGGCACGACCAGCACTCGCGCCAAGGTGGATAAAGTGAAGGCAGCAGGAGCGGACGAAGTGATAGTTCATGCAGAGAAGGACTTTGTGGAGGAGGTGAAGCGCCTCACTGGCGGCAAGGGGGCAAACGTGATCTACGATGGGGTGGGAAAAGCAACATTCTATAGAGGTACAAACCCGGAGGGGGGGGGGGTACTCTCTCTATTGGTATGATAGGGGTGCTCTTTGTATTTTAAGTGGTCGAAATAGGCAGTTTTCGAAAATATTCTTAGGGGTTTTCAGAGTATAATCAGGGTCAGGTCAATGCAGTTTCTTGCTTATACGTAGCGTCTTTAATATTTTGGCACAGGTCTGGGCTGTCTTGCCAAGCGTGGTACGATGGTTTTGTTTGGGAGCTCATCTGGCAAACCAGACCCGCTAAACGTCCAGGAACTGGCCCAAGGTTCCAAAACAATTAAGTATCCGGTAATGTTTGATTGGATTGAAGACCGGGCAGAATTCGAGTGGATAAGTTCGAAAGTGTTCAAGTTAATCATGGACGGGAAAATTAAGTTCGCACCCTTTACGGTGCTACCTCTGGCAGAGGCTTCTAAAGCGCATGACCTTCTCGAAGGTGGTAAATCCGCTGGCAAATTACTGTTGAAACCTTAGATCTGTTCATGCGCATGCTCTCTTCGATGGAAGGAAGCCGCTGGGAAGGTGTTCCGCGCGCGCTGCTGAGAAGAAAACTCCAGGCAAGAGGCGTTGATTATAAACCAACATAGAGTAGAATTTTTGTCTAAAGAAAGCAAGAAAAACTGTGTAAAAAAATCTACAATCTTGAAATAAAATCAAGGAATCGAGAAGAGTATCTTTGCAGTTTGGCCTTAAGTTTTACTAGAGTTTGATAGACTATTTTAGAAATGTTTCACCTGTCTTTCGAAAAGATTATTCTCTTGTCCACCCCTTTACTTTTTGGAAACAATGCCAGAATTATGATTTAACTACGGTCGCGCAGTGTTACTAGGCTGAAATATGGTGCTTGTAGCCCCAGAAGGTATTTAACGCCAGGGTAAATGTTTTTTTTTTTACATTTTCAGATAAAAAAATACCGGAAACCTTAAATCCTACTATATCCTACGAAAACCCGTTTTCAGACAAACACGAATATTCTACTATTGAAGTGGCAACTGAGGCCCTTTATATTTAGTCCTCATTTTGCTTGTTGTTAGAAGCAGAAACGAATGATATTTTTTCGTTTGATTCTGAACAAATGAACTCACTCAAAGTGATAAGCGAAATACACTGGCCGCGCGGAGAAATATGGCGAAGTTTAAATGATGTCACGAGTGAGTGCATTATATCGCAGGAAGATAAAATTCGTACTTCCCTGCGGCCATGTAATAGAGACTTTAAGCAACGAGGAAGTAACGACGGCTGGTTGGCGTTACTTAGTGGTCAGTGAGAACAATAGTGAATACAACTACGAAGAGCTACACGTTGGATTGCACCGTCCTGGCCACCTGCACGCTGTCGTCTTCAAAATTACAATGGAAAGTGTTAATTTTGGAGTTCTTATGACTACAAGAACGACAATCTGAAAAGTTTGTCAATTTTTTTTTATCTTCACAAAAGTACCTCCTCACAAAGCGTTACTAAGAAAAACGAGAGGGAAAACGAGTCAGACCGATGGTCTAACTTGATTAAAACGGCAAGCGAGAAATGTGATTTTGGTAAGAAGTCGGCGTCGTCGATGTTACCGTCCTTGTTGTTTAAAGTCCCTAACATCCCCTATGTACTTTAGTACGACGTGGTATCCATGGTAACTTTTCATCGGCTCCAGGCGCAGTTGGCTGTATTCAGTGGTCGTCTCGTTGTCCTTGACTTCAAGAGACCACGTGAGTTGTCGACGTGTCAATTATATCATTTTAATGTTTTATAGCAAACATCTCAAGATTTTTGCCGGCTTGAAGTTTTTCCCTTCTGCTAGTGGTACTTGCGCAAAAAAATCGATAGCGCCAATCCTTAAGGAACAAATTGTGTAATGAGAGAAGATTTAATACCATTTTATAAATTTCACAAAATCTAATTCCCAAGTTTTCTGCCAAACTTCGATAAACCCCATGGCTAAATAAGCCTTTTTCATTTTCCTAAAATTAAGGGGCGACGAAAACAGCTTAACTCATTTACTGAGATAGCTAAAGCAAACTTAGTGACTAAAGCTTAGTTTGTCGAGTATTAGTCAGCAATGCTACATTATCGATATACTCGGTCACCAAAACTGTTAAGGTTCTCTTTATGGAGTTAGAAAATATTGTGGTGCCTCTAAATCTTCTCCAACTGTACTAACGTATGTCCTCTTTACAGCCTAACCACCCGCCAGCCGTCAGCTTGTTTTAAATCTACACTCTTTTTTATAAGAATATTGTGTTCGGACCTAGGCTGCATGGATATTCTTAGTTTTTTGGGCGATTTTAAGCGGAATATTCCGTATAGGTTCGGGAACAACGGTTACACGGAATTTTGTTTTGTTGTTGAACCTTGTATCGATTAAAATTAGCATCAACAGGTTGCCATAATTTGGTGGTATTTGGTAGACCGAACCATCTACACCATTCCTTCTTTAAACAGACTCTCTATACACAAACTCACCCAACACCTGGGCTGTCAAATTATTGTAGAAAAGAACGGGGAGGTCACCGTTCTGTACAAAACCTGAGATTCAGCATTATTCTTAAAATATTCTTTAAATTTGGGCAATTTCAGCCTTAATTTTCTTTTTAGTATAAAGTATATTTTTGTAAGAAAAGAGTGTATAGAAAACATTATACACCGCAACCCAACCAAACATGCTTTACTTTCGGGAGAAAAAAAAATTACGAAACTCGTTTACTCGAGCCAGCGTTTAATGTCTTTTTGTAACATTGACGGACTTGAGGAAAACTTTTAAAGCAAACAAATGCTGTGTTAAATTGGGACTAGATCTGTTTTGATGGGTCAAATATTGAATAAAAATCGTGCCTTTATATGTGTAAATAACCCGCTTCAGGGGTTTGACTGAACAAGACCTAGTTGAAACTAGACATAGCTTATAAATTAAATCTTACACTTTCTATGAAATTAACATTTGACAAAATGTATATTTAACGTTGTAACCAAGGACTGTGTCTAACTGCAAAAAACTAAATTTGATTAATTATAGATAACATTTCCGATAACATAAACTACTTCGCCATAACTGTGCACCTCAAATAATTTCTCTTCTGAAAAACATTTATCTTTGCATTGTTTCTGAGTTTTTGCCCGGTTTTAACTTGGATTTAATCTTTCTTTACAGGTGAGTAAAGCGAAGCAAACAGATATTCAGCTGGCTTCAAAATGGAAATGCTTAAATTAAACCTTAAGAAAACCTTTTGTCTTAGTACGAAAGTGAACACTCCTTTCGAAATACATTAATATTTTTGCCATTTTTCAAAACAAAACCAATGTGCAAATTCTCCAAAGTATATCATTACCGGAGAGGCCAGTTCAACAATCAACCGAACGTACATGTGCAGTTGCTTACAACTGATAAACCGCTTTTTCCACAAGCCTTTTAACGTCAATTCTGATATCAAAACAATGCCCGCGTACAAACTAACGTACTTTGAGGCGCGCGGTCGCGCGGAGCCAATTCGCCTGATATTTGCCTTGGCTGGTGTGCAATACGAAGATATACGACTGTGCGACAGTGAGTGGGATGAATTGAAAGCAAGTGAGTTTAATTCCCAAATATATATATTTTTTTGCTTACCTGAATTTGTTTTTCAAAGCCGAAGAGACGAATTTATTTTATGAATTTTATAGAACTTTTTAGCTGGGTATTTAAAAAATACTTGAAATGACTACGGCGCAGATACTAAATCTTTAAGAAAGCAATAATTCATTCGTGTTTAATTTAACCAATTTTCTTTTTACTCTCCCGGATTTTGGAATTTTCGTTTTAAAGTTGAAACACCTGCAGAGTCCAGTCGTTCAAAAACCAATATACACTAACCCAGGGTAGATTTTTTAACCAACAATCTTGTTTCCGCCGGACCCCACAGAGACTGCTTTCAGCTTTAATTTTGGAACTGACAAGTTTTTCTATGGAAAATCTAAACAATGTTTTGTTACAACCGTAAACCTTTGCTTACAGAGGAATTTTTATTGCCTGTATTTTGGGAAAAAGCATAGGTTAAAGTTGACCAACCTTTGAACAACACAGCCTGGGGCCTTGAAGACATTACAGTACATTCGCAGACTGGGTGTAAACTTCAGAAAATTAATTAAAAACAAATATAGCTCAGTGTATCTACGAGTAGGTTGATTCAGTTTGCTATGACAAGTAACTTATTCTCGAAATGTTTGCTTTTGTACTGAGACACAGTGAAAAAAAATATCCGAACTCCTTTAACAAGAGTTCAGTTCACCTCCCCCCGCAGGATAGTTTTTTGTTCGTTCTCATTTTCAGTTCAGTCCAATCAATTCAGACCCAGCTTCAAAAGTGCTTGACATTTCAAATGACGTTGGTTTCTATCACAAATACAGGGAAAAGGACAAGTGGTTTGTGTGTGTGCCTTATACCACCCAGGATCTGTTGCTAAGTACATGACTGGGTTTAAAGTTATGCGTGGATTCTAAAGAAATTGTTATTCATACGTACATACATACAAAGATCTTAGATGAATTGAGTCACCAGTCTGCACACAAAAGAACGACAAGAGAATTGTCAATTTTCCAAAAATTCCGAAATTATTTCTCGTTGTACGTTATTTGGCAGGTAGCTAGCGGCTTTAGCTAGGCCTTTTTTGTTTAGTGTTAAATTTCAACTTTGCTCCATCTTTGCTTAACTACGCACACTTAGTATCTGTTTTTCTAGATTAGCTTTATCTCTAAGGCTTAAACAATGACATTTGTTAAGTCTTATTTTTTTTGTTTTTCTGAAACAAAAGGCGATCAAGTTTACATACATGCAAACTAGTTCAGTTTGTTTGTTTTATCCAATCACCTACAGGCGGAAAGGCGCCGTTCGGCCAGTTACCAATCCTAGAGGTGGATGCTGAGGTCATAGCCCAGTCTATATCAATATTGCAGTACGTTGCTAAGCAACACGGTCAGTACCCTTGATTTGATACAGGTGGTCCTTGAACCTAGCAGTTATGTAGCATGTCTGTTTGAAAGACTTTGTTCTACTGTAGAAATTTTAAGAAGTTCGTGAACGCTCCTCACTAGCATTGCCTTGGAAAAACATCAATATATCATATATGGGAAGGGGGGAGAAGGGGG
>JAOBAT010146207.1:0-11137 GCA_026413305.1 Hydrozoanthus tunicans
AAATAGTAGGAATTTCAAGACAAAAGTAGGAATAGTAGGAGAAGGGTCAAAAAAGTAGGAAATAGTAGGAAAAGTAGAATCACTTGAAAGCCTGTCACTGGAAATGGTGAATAATTCAAGTTTCGTGATCTGTAGCACCAACAAAGTAACCTTATAAACCCACACAAAGGAAAAAGATAAAATCTCTGAAGTCGGTTGGATTCAAAGTCAAACTCTCGACCTACAAAACACTACGTCACTCTAAACCAACTGAGTTACCTAATAAATTGGTTTAACATAGAAGTGTGGTTTAGAGTCTCTTTCAGTATCTTTTAAAATCACAGGTTTTAAATTTAGCCCTAAAGATTATAAAATTAATTTGGTAAAATTTCCGTACTCACCCATACTTAATTATGCATACAGTATTATGATCGCCAAACTTAACATTTTAATGCATTTTACGGTCGTCACATTTCGAATTTTCACTCCGGGAACTAAAACATATTAGCCTTACCCCAACTCTATCCATTACTCCTAACCCTAACAGTGATTTCGAGATTTTTTGGTTGCGTATAAAACATGTTTTACTCAATCCGAAGCCGCAGGTCAATAGTTTCGTATGCATTTATAACGATGTATGGGTGAGTACGGAAATTTAGTCTGGGCTTACCTACTTGAATTTCCATCTACCCGATCAAAAATAAATAATCAAGGCTTACTTCTTTTTCTCTCTTTTCGATGCTCTTTCTGATTTGTTTAACACATCTACAAGTTCTTCGTTCTTCGTGATCTTTTCTGGAAAGTTGATGCTCGTACTCAGGTTTTTCGTTGGTCTCCGCACAGGCGGCCAATTCACAGAGTTCGAAACGAGTGACGTCATTAATTCGAATTAGACTCTAAACTGAGTTTAAAAACCGACCAGAAATGTCTTAAATTTTGGTAGATACTATCCAGAATACATGAATGAGACGGTAAAATTAAAGTATTTTGCTTACCTTGTGTAAATTGTGGTGTTTGTTGTCATTTAGACGCCGGTTTTGGGACGGGTTTCTGTCGCACGACCCTCACGCGGCTTCGCTTCACTACATAAAAATTGACAAGGCTGGCAACTTCGTTCGCCCGCTGAACACGGTCGGCCTCAGAAAACGGCCAAAATATCCCATTTCTACACATCGTACGGCAACCATCTTCACATACCGCACTCACAAGATATCCGACAATGTCTGTGCGGAAAATCGCCAAGATCCAACACACGTTACTGCCTCATCTTGACATTCGAAATAAACTACAGTTGAAATGATTTGGGCTTTCGCCATATGATCCGGACAAACATGAAGGACCACTTTCGGCACGTGACAAGTCAAATATTCCCCACCTCCACACCCAAGGCAACAATTGAAACTTCAAGCATCGAACCGTTCCGAATCTTTCAAAATCTATGCAGCTGTCCTTCAAAATGATATTTAAATTGTACAATGTCGGTGCAGCCTTGGATATTTCGTTTAGAAAATTTAAGCGTGGCTTTTTAGTGCTGCTTGAAGTTTCAAAGTTTGCCTTGGGTATGGAAGCAATTGTAAGCTGTACGGTAGACAATCTACGATAACTGAACTCATCTTCAGTTTGAAATTCCAAATATGGTTACATTTTTTAGCCACTCGTCCAACCGTGAAATCTAACCAATTGCTAATAGACACGCGACGTCACTACCTCAAGTTTTGCATGAAAGACCATCCAAACGTAGCGCGTTGATATGTGTTACCTGTATTTTCTTTGCTTTTTGATGACAGCTTGAACACCATCTTCAAATCATGATTTTTCAAAGTTCTAATTATTTGGAAAAAACGAATGTTTTTTCACGAGTTCGTAAAGTTTTGCGTTTCGACTTCTCGAGGTTGAAACGGTCTCATATCGCGGGCGCAGATAAATTGCGTTTTTCCGGTCCCACCGCGCACCTTTGTTGTTTTCTATATCATTTCCATCAATATCAATGGAACATCCACCTTGGTGATTCCAAGTTGAAAAAGTTTGACTTAGAAAAATTTTGACTGTTCAAGTGAATTATGTCACTACCGCATTGGATAGTCTTTTTTTCTCATATAGAAATGATTTCCTCGTTCTTATTTGTGTCCAGTTGATAGTTGCTAAGCAATTGATTACAAGTTAAGGTTTTGTTTCGTTACTAGAATTCGGTTGGTCAATTTATGAGACGCAGGTTGATTCTCTAGTCTTGTTTGTTTCACTGCTTAACGAACACGCAGAAGTAATTAAGGACGGCAGTCATTTCGAATATCCAAATAAATGAACCCAAAAACTCGACCAATCCTTTACCGTTTTGCGCTTTGAAAGGTAAGTGCACTGAATGGATTAATAATATTTTTATACCCGCTTAGCAGACTACTGCTTGGAAAACATACGACCAATCAAACGATGCACAAATCAGAACTGTTAGCTAGAAACAGGCTAGTAATTACCCCTCAAAAACAGCTTTTCACATAATAGTCGTGTATAACAACTGAAATAAAAATTTGTAACCCTCCTCTGGTATGCGTACTTCAAACTAAGCTCGCTTGGACTAGCTCCAGTTAATCGCAAGCTGACGAAAGATTGTCTTCATTACTATTCAGTATGTTCCAAGAATTCTTCACAACGGACTTTAAACTCTAAACATACTCGGATAAGTTTACAACATCAGGTTTGGCGACTAAGGTTAGATTTATTTGCCTTGCTACAGTTATGCTAAGTTCGCCAGAACTTAGAAATCCGATTTTATTACTCCTTAAGTACGGCGTTTGAAACCAATCTGCGCTATAGTCGGATAGCACGACAAGCGGACCCGTTCAACACGACTTTTGCTCAAGATAATTGCATGAAGTTTTTTTCCGACTTTAGACTTCACGTTGGGAACAAATAAAACAACGCTGTGCATATTGCTACAAGACATCAATCCACAGACATATTGCTATGTCTGTGGATTGATACCAAATGTATTCTTACTCTTGAAATATTTTACTCCTTAAGAAAAGAACCAGAAATCTTGTGAAGATGTTGAGGCGAGACCAGTTATTGTTTCTGCTCATGAGCCAGCAGTTGTTGAGTTTCCAGTGCAGCGGTACAAGAGGCGGAGAGTGCGTACAGCATTTACAGACCATCAGCTGGGTATACTAGAGAATTCCTTTCTGATTCACCAGTACCCAGACATCATGGTTCGCGAAAACCTGGCGGAGCAAATTTCACTGAGTGAACAGTGTGTCCAGGTAAACGAAACTATATCATGATCATTTTGAGGATCAAGTTGAAAGAGTGTTCACTCGTCGGCTGTAATCACCTCGCGTAAGGTGTATAACACCTGAGCCTCCACCAATAACACTCTCTTTATTACCTATGTATTTTTGCTAAATTACTATATGAGAGTCTCGAAGAATCAACAAAAAATTTCCGTAGGAAAAAGAATCTTTAAATCGAGGAAGAACAATGTACTTTCCAAGAGTAGATTGATAATCCAAGGAACAACTATCTTTGATAACCAGACTGGTTAAATTTTCAGGTATGGTTCTAGAACCGCCGCACCAAGTGGAGACGCGACAACAAAGTGTCCTTGCAGCAAGCCTGTTGCAGAGTATCCAACTTGGAAAGAAACAGCAGATCCAAACATTCCTACATTGTGTTACCGCCTGCCCGAAGGGGTCGACGCGTTCCACGCCCAGCTGCCGTTTACCAGCCTTATTACATGCAAATCCTCGCTATGCCAGATCTTTTCAGCTTACGCAAAGCAACCACTTCCAATTACTGCCTAGATGCAATGCAAGGATATCCGTCAGGAGAGGCTGCTAAATCTTTGACAGGGAGAAGCTCAGAGCAGTTGTATCAGACAAACTACAACTGTGGTAAGATTACCCGCAGCGACGTTGCCGCATATGCTTGTTGGTCACCACCCCTTTATAACCGACAGCACTGCTTGGCACGGATGATGGCCAGGGTCTGCTTTTAGGCCTGCTAAAGGTCTTTTATCCAATCCCTACAGCCTCCAAGAGTTGCGAACAAAAGCAATTGAACACAAACATGCTATCAAATAGATTGCACTAAAGCTTGAATAAACCTATATTTAGTATCTCAGTAACATCTTGACACCTAAATTTAGTATCTCGCTTATGTCCTGATACCTACATTTAGTATCTAAGTAATGTCCTGATACCTACATTTAGTATCTAAGTGATGTCCTGATACCTGCATTTAGTATCTGAGTAATGTCCTGATACCTTCATCTAGTATCTCAGTAACGTCCTGATATGTATGCCTTGTAAATTATATAATCGATTTGTAATATTCTATACTATAGTAATGAAAAATAAAAGGGTCAAATTTATCCTGTTTTGAGACCCGTTTCTGTAAACATTTTAAACAAAGGGGACGCACCAATTTTTTACGAAACAATCTATTTTCCAATGTTCTATTCTTTCAAAATCTTAGTTGCTAACAAGTTTAATGCCACACAAATTTAAGAAAGTCTAAAAATCTCTCCACCCTTTACAGATAAGTAGGGATTAAATATTATGTCGAAGAATATTATTATTTAGAGCAACAAACTTGATCAAGCCGACCTTCCAAGTTAGCGTCAAGTTTTGTTCTTTTGTACGTCATGGATGATCCACCTTGGTGGTCCCAAGCTCAAATAGTTTGACTTAGAAAAATTTTAATTGTTCAACTAAATTCATGCAACTACCTCTTTGGATAGTTTTTTTCTCATAAAGAAACAATTTCCTCGTTCTTATTTGTGTCCAGTTGATAGTTGCTAAGCAATTAACTACAATACAGTTGCAAATTTTAAGGTTTCGTGTTGTTAATAGAATTGAGTGGGCCAATTTATTGAGGCGAAGGTTGATTATTTAGTCTTGTTTGTTTCACCGACTAACGAACACGCATAGGTGATTAAGGCGCCAATGATTTCCAACATCGAAATGAATGGACTCGAAAACTCGAGCATTCCTTTACCGTTTTGCGTTTTGAAAGGTAAGTACACTGAATGGATTGATATAATTTTATAATCGTTCAGTAGATTTCTGACTGAACAACAAACGACCATTTAAACGATGGACAAACGACAACCATTAGCTAGAAATAGGCTGGTATTAGGCCCGTCAAAAACAGCTTTTCAGAAGGATAGTCCTGTATAACAGCCGAGATAAAAAACAGTATCCCTCCACTGGTTAGTTCATTTTAAACAAAGCTCGCATGAACTAACAACCGTTAATCGCTAGTTGAGGAAAAATTGTCTTCATTACTAATCAGTATATCTCAAGAATTCTTCACAACGGAGTTTAACCTCTGAAATATACTTGCTTAATTTTCCTCTTCAAAGTTGGCGGCTAAGGCTCGTTTAATTCGCCTTGTTACAGTTATGCTAAGCTCGCAGTAACTTAGAAAATCCGAATTTAACACGCCTTTAGTAGGGAGTTTGAAACCAAACCGCGCAATAGTCGGATAGCACGACAAACGGACCCGTTCTACACGACTTTAGGTCCAGCTGACTGAGGTTTGTTTCAGAATTCTTGTTGGGAACTTATAAAACAACGCTATGCATATTGGTACAATTATGTCTGAGGATTGATTTTAAATGTATTCTCGTTCTTGAAACATTTTACTCGTTAAAGAAAAGCAGCAGAAATCTTGCGAAGATCACGAGGCGACACCAATTGTTGTTTCTTCTCCTGAGCCAGCAGTTAATGAGGTTCCAGAGCAGCGGCACAAGCAGCGGAGAGTGCGCAGAACATTTTCAGACAATCAGTTGGGTATGCTAGAGAATTCCTTTCAGCTTGACCAGTATCCAGACATCATGGCTCGAGAAAACCTGGCAGAGCAAATCTCACTGAGTGAAAAGTGTGTGCAGGTAAAAGAAGCTATTCACATGAATTTGACAAACGAACTAGATGAGATTGCACACGTCGGCCTTAATCACCTCGCACGAGGTGTGTAACCAGCATCATAATACGCAAGCGTTCACCAATAAAAACAGCGGAAACTTTATAATTACCTGAGTGATTTTGCTAAATTTCTATTTTAGAGTGTCGAAGCATCAACAAAAAGCTTTCAAAGGAAGAAGGATCTTTATATAAATAAATATAGCAGGAGCATCGTACGCTTCATAATCAATAGATTGATTCCAACACACAACTGTCTTTGATTACAGTTTTATTAAAATTTCAGGTATGGTTCCAGAACCGTCGCGCCAAGTGGAGACGCGACAACAAAGTATCCCTGCAGCAAGCCAGTTGCGGAGTATCCGACTTGGAGAGTAACAGCAGATCCAAAGATTCCTACTTTGTGTTACCGTCGGCCCGAAGTGGTCGACACGTTCCACGCCCAGCTGCCGTTTACCAGCGTTATTACACACAAATCCTCGCTAAGCCAGATCATTTCAGCTTACGCGAAGCATCAACTTCCCATTACTGCCTAGATGCATTGCAAGGACATCCTTCAGGAGAGAATGCTAAATACTTGACAAGGAGAAGCTCAGAGCAGTTGTATCAGACAAACTACAACTGTGGTAAGATAACCCGCAGTGAAGTTGCCGCACATGCTTGTTGGTCACCACCCCTTTATAACCGACAGTTGATGATGGTCGAGACAAAGGCACCAGGCTCGGCTTTTAGGTCTGCTAAAGGACTTTTATCCAATCCCTACAGCCTCCAAGAGTTGCGAGCGAAGACATTGGAACACAAACATGCTATCAAATAGATTTTACTAAAGCTTGAATAAACCTACATTTAGTATCTCAGTAACTTCCTGATACCTACAATTAGTAACTCAGTAACGTCCTGATATCGTACCTGGTAACTGAAAAGATCGTCTTGTACTATTCTATTTTATCGCCATTCTATTTTATTACAGGCGTGTAAATAAATCACTTTCGAGTCCCGTTTCTGTAAATACCTTAAACGAAGTAAAAACGTTGTATTGGATTGATGATAATTCTATAATAGCTCAAAATATTACTGATTGGAAAACATACGACCAATCAAACGATGTACATATCAGAACTGTTAGATAGAAATTGGCTATTAATAGGCCCGTCAAAAACAGCTTTTCACATAATAGTCGTGTATAACATCTGAGTTAAAATATAGTAACCCTTCTCTGGTCAGCGCATTTTAAACTAAGCGCGCTTGAACTAACGGCCGCTAATCGCTAGTTGAGGAAAAATTGTCTTCATTACTACTCAGTATATTCCAAGAATTCTTCACAACTCTTTCATCGAATACCCGTTAGAGGGGTTGATTTTTTGGGTTATTTTGTGCAGCAGTAGACAGAGATGCTGGCAAGTGTTGACTCTGGCACTGAATGGATGTCCCGTACTTCTCCGCCCGCTGGCAAACCGTTAGTGAAACAAAAAACTGTTGATGGTTTACGGTGGAAAGAGTCCTTTGGAAAAGATCGTGATTCGCTATCAAGTAATTTCATAAAAAGCTTTATGCTAATAGTTTAATTAAATATGATGGTGTTTTTTATAAACAGGCGTGGCTTCAGGGGTGAGGGGTACCGGTATTGAAACAGTCGGTCGGAATAGATAGGGACTCATTACCTAACAAGCAATTGTAAGTTGTACAGTAGACAATCTACGATAACTGAACTCATTAAAACTTATATTTCATCTTTTTAGCCTTCGAAGTACTTCAGTTTGAAATTACAAATATGGTTATATTTCTTAGCCATTCGTCCAACCGTGTCAATGTAAAGAAATCTAACCGATTGCAATGGCTAAGAGGCATGTGACTTCACTACCCAAAGTCTTACATGAAAGACCATCAAAACGTAGTGCGTTGATATGTGTTACTTGTATTTTCTTTGCTTTTTTGATGACAGCTTGAACACCATCTTCAAATTATAATTTTTCAAAATTCTTATCATCTGGAAAAAACCGAAAATTTTCTTCACGAGTTCGTGGAAGCTTCAGTTGCGTTGCGACTTCACGGGCTTGAAGAGGTCTCGCATTGCGGGCGCAGAAATACGACGTATTTCCGGGCCACCGTGTTCCTTTGTTGTTTTGTACATCGTTTCCATCAATATCAATGGAACATCCACCTTGGTGATTCCAAGCTGAAAAAGTTTGACTTAGAAAAATTTTGACTGTTCAGGTGAATTATGTCACCACCGCATTGGATAATCTTTTTTTCTCATATAGAAATGATTTCCTCGTTTTATTTGTTTCCAGTTGATAGTTGCCAAGCAATTGATTACAACACACGGTTGCCCGTTAAGGTTTCGTTTTGTTTCTAGAATTGAGTGGGTCAAATTTTGAGACGCAGGTTGATCATTTAGTCTTGTTTGTTTCACTGCTTAACGAACACGCAGAAGTAAATAAGGACGCCAATGAATTCCAATATCCGATTGAATGAACTCAAAAACTCGAGCAATCCTTCACCGTTTTGCGTTTTTAAAGGTAAGGGCTCTGAAAACATACGACCAATGAAACGATGTACAAATCAGAACTGTTAGATAGAAATTAGCTAGTAATAGGCCCGTCAAAAACAGCTTTTCACATGATAGTCGTGTATAACATATGAGTTAAAATATAGTAACCCTTCTCTGGTCAGCGCATTTTAAACTAAGTTCGCTTGAACTAACGGCCGCTAATCGCTAGTTGAGGAAAAATTGACTTCATTACTATTCAGTATATTCCAAGAATTCTTCAAAAGGGAGTTTAAACTCTGAGTTATACTCGCATGAATTTGCAACATCAGGGTTGGCAACTAAGGCTCGTTTTTTCTTACCTTGCTTCAGTTATGCTAAGTTCGCCAGAACTTAAAAATCCGATTTTAATACTCCTTTAGTACGGCGTTTGAAACCAATCTGCGCTATAGTCGGATAGCACGACAAGCAGACCCGTTCTACACGACTTTAGCCCAAGCTAATCGCACGAGGTTTGTTTCAGACTTTAGACTTCACGTTGGGAACAAATAAAATAGTGCTGTGTATATTGCTACAAGTATGTATGTGAATTGATATCAAATGTATTCTTATTCTTGAACTATATTATTCGTTTAAGAAAAGAAGCAGAAATCTTGTGAAGATGTTGAGGCGAGACCAGATATTGTTCCTTCTCCTGAGCCAGCAGTTGTTGAGTTTCCAGGGCAGCGGTACAAGAGGCGGAGAGTGCGTACAGCATTTACAGACCCTCAGCTGGATATACTACAGAATTCCTTCCTGTGTGACCAGTATCCAGACATCATGGCTCGAGAAAACCTGGCGGAGCAGATTTCGCTGAGTGAACAGTGTGTCCAGGTAAACGAAATAATTTCATGATCATTTTGAGGAACGATTTGAAAGAGTGTTCACTCGTCAGCTGTTATCACCTCGCGTAAGGTGTATAACACCTGAGCCTCCACCAATTAGACTCTCTTATTACCTAAATCTTTTTGATAAATTCTTTTTTGAGAGTCGAAGTATCAACGAGAAATTTTTGCTGGAAAAAGGAATCTTTAAATCGAAGGAGAGCATTGTACTTAATTTCCAAGATTAGATTGATAACCAAGGAACAACTGCCTTTGATAACCAGACTGGTTAAATTTTCAGGTATGGTTCCAGAACCGCCGCGCCAAGTGGAGACGCGACAACAAAGTTTCCTTGCAGCAAACCAGTTACGGAGTATCCGATTTGGAGAGAAACAGCAGATCCAAAGATTCCTACATTGTGTTACCGCCTGCCCGAAGGGGTCGACGCGTTCCACGCCCAGCTGCCGTTTACCAGCCTTATTACACGCAGATTCTCGCTATGCCAGATCATTTCAGCTTACGCGAAGCATCAAATTCCCATTACTGCCTAGATGCAATGCAAGGATATCCGTCAGGAGAAGCCGCTAAATCTTTGACAGGGAGAAGCTCAGAGCAGTTGTATCAGACAAACTACAACTGTGGTAAGATAACCCGCAGTGAAGTTGCCGCACATGCTTGTTGGTCACCACCCCTTTATAACCTACAGCACTTCTCGGCACTGATGATGGCAGAGACGAAGGCACCAGGCTCTGCTTTTAGGCCTGCTAAAGGTCTTTTACTCAATCCTTGCAGCCTTCAAGTGTTGCGAACGAAAGCAATGGAACACAAAAATGCTATGAAATAGATTTTACTAAAGCTTGAAGAAACCGACATTTGTTATCTCAGTAACGTTCTATAAATACCTACATTAAGTAAACTATCTTAGTAACGTCCTTATATCTACATTTAGTATCTCAGTAGCGTCCTGATGCCTGCATTAAGTATCGTAACGCCCTGCATGATGTCTATATTTTGTAACTTAAGCAACCGATTTGTAGTATTATTTACTATCGTAAGGAACAATAAACGCGTCCAACTTGTTCAGTTTTGAGTCCCATTTCTTTAAATATAAACACTAAAAAGAAATTTTTAACGTTTGAAATTTGTTTTTCTCTGAATGAACTGCCCTTCTGAAGGATTTTTTTTTTCTGTTTTCCCTGCTTTCCAATACTTCTCAATTATACTGTTTGCTTGTGGTGTTTTTTTCTTCTAGGTTTTGAAATGACCTTTAGCACCTTTGAAAAGCATTTGCGCAATCTTTTCAATCAGTTGAAAAAATTGATAATGAAAACTTGAACGAGAAAATTGGCTTTGTTAAAACAGTTTGAGAGTAGCACGCGCGCCAAATTTTTACGAAACAATCGACTTGTAGTGTTCTATTCTATCACAATCTTAGTTGCAAACAAGTTTACTGCCGCGCGTAAGAAAACCGAAAAAACTCTCCGCCTTCTACGGATGAGAAGGGGATAGAATAGCTGTCGAAAACAAATCATTACAGTAACAAACTTGATCGAGCCGATTTTCGCAGTTAGCGCAAAAACTAACAAAAACCTTTCAATTGAAAAGAATGTTGACTAGCCGGGCAATCCAACTATGCAAAAAAGCAGAATAACCGCTTCCCCGTTAATCTGTATTAAAAACAGTTTATAACACAACTCTTAAATAAGGCTAAAAGTAACTATACAGCAATAATAAGAAAAATTTTGCATTTTTTTCTTCGGAAGAAAGGCCGCTCTGCAGCGAGTTAAGGCCTGCTTCAAACACCGTATTTTTACTGTATCGAATTAAATTCACGAATTAAATTCGGTGAAAATACGGTGTTTGAAGCAGTGCACCGAATTAAATTCGCTTCC
>JAOBAT010146218.1:0-11136 GCA_026413305.1 Hydrozoanthus tunicans
CTCTCTGATATCTACCAGATAGATAGCTGTTGAACCAAGTAAGACTGTGTGAGGATATTTTAAGACTCTGGAGCTTGTGCAAAAGTATGTCATGACAGACAATGATCAGTTTTCCCCCCTGCAGACCGGAAGCATAGCCTGATGCAATTTGTAGCCACTTCGTAAGCAATCCATGTATGCTGGTACTCATTTTACTGACCCCAGAAGGATGGAAAGCTGAGTGGCCTTCAGCAGGAAAGAAGGTCACCAAATATTCAACCCTCGACCTAGTTAGGCACTGAACTGGGGACTTCAAGATTAGGGGCACAGATCTTACCACTGTAAGATGGTGGCAGGCCAACTCCTCTGCTATACAACAGTAAACTACAATGTAGTGACAGCATTTTGAATGCTCACTTTTCTCACCTGAATGGGTAGAGTAAATAATCTTGTATTGTCTAAATGTTATAGCAGCTGGCTTTGTGATATCCACATAGTGGAAAATGAAGTCATGAGGTGAGCCTGCAGTATCATTTAACAGCAGAGAAACCAGACTCTTGCCATCTGACTCTGCACTGCTACCTTTCTGTCCAATGGCCTCCAAGATGGTAGGTAGAAGGTCAACTGATGTAACTGATGAGTGTATGGCACGTCCTTTTTGTATATATCCCTTCCACTGTATTATAGTAGGCACTCGCAGCAGGCTTTCCCAGACACCTCTTTTCCTTCCTAAATACCAAAAGATGTGGATTAAAAACAAAAAATAAATCACACCAAATAATGGTCACATTGCTTTCAGAAATGAAGTTTTGTCCCTACTGCAACTAGTTTCAAACTTTTTCACTTTAACCATGTTTGGTTTTTTCATTCATTTCACTTCAACATATCAATGTGCTCAAACTAACTTTTGAAGAAGGGTTTGACACTTATACAAGCACAGGTGCTTAAAACATCAAAAATGGTAGTTATTTGGTTACAAGTTTACAAAATATTAATAAGTTTTGAAACAGACTGTTGTTTACAACATATATATTTTGAAATTGTCAGTGAGAGTAAATGTTAAGTAAAGTGATGTATATAATAATCATGTTGTTAGCACTGAGTTCTCAATTTGAGTGGGCAGATCAGATCCTGCTTTTTGTTTGTTGGTTGTTCCACAGGACAGTTGCTCAGTGTTACATGAAGTACGACATTTATTGATCCAAATAAGGAGGCCCTACCGGAACTAGATCCAAATAAGGAAGCACTGCCACTGCCCTATATTCTCAACAATACCCCATGTTGTTAGCAGTCAAGTCCCCATTTTGAGTTAGACTCCCTATTTTTCATTCAAAAAGTTTGGGAAAATTTTACTTTCCATTTCAGTAATTCTAGAGCTGTGTTTCATAAGTTATCATTTTCTCAGTATCAAATGTCCTGTTTTATATGAGAAGTTAGATGATAACTGGCTAGCTTTGTAACCAAAAGGGATGAAGTTCAGTAACAGTACGTTTCTAAATGGCATCACCTGGTATCCAACAACAGCTTGACAGCATTATCTTTACCTGTGGTAACCTCTAGTATATAGCACCTTTTTCATATGGATATACCCCCGTTTCACACCAGCAAATCTGGAAGCAAATTTATACAGACACTTTGGTACTTCCTTGCTGATGCACCAAACAATTTTTTAAAAAAAAAAGTTGTTGACGTTTTAAACTTCAGGTTATCTCATAGTTTGTCCCACAAAATGTTACATTATCATGCCATTTTTGTTTGTTTGTTTTTGATATATGATTGTTTAAGGGAAAGTCTAAATATAATTATAACAAAGCACTTGATGTGTAGTCCCTCGGGAAACAAGTTAGTTTTGTTTTCCCTCGAGTCCTGATGTTTGCCTCAACTTCATCTCGAGCGGGAAACATCGCTACCCTCAGGAAAACAGAACTGTTTCCCTGGGGACTATTCGTTAACCCTTTAATCTCTAAGAGTGCCAAAAGAAGAGTTTGTAAATTCTCCCAACTTAAGTCCATAGTATTCCTATGAGAAGTTTGGGAGAATTTCTTAATTCATCTTCCAGAGTTTTTGGTGGATGATCAAATTTCATATTCTCAGTACTAACCGGCTTGTTTTCTTTTGTTTACTGTAAGGAGAATTTAGATGTTGACAAATGCCTTAGGGCTGAAAGGGTTAAGTGTATAATGTATTCAAACTGTACACCATTACCAAGACAACTGACCTTTCACTCTACAGTAGAACTTCTCTGTTGAGCTTTCCTTCGGCACAGCAGCGAGTTCTTGTTGCCTTACATAATTCATAATTGAACTGATATTTTGACATGGCATTCCATTATCTGCAGTCAAGATGAGCAAGGTGTGCTTTTCTATTCTGCGTTCTTGCAGAAAACTCTGAATTTTACCTACACTCCAGTCAAGCTCTTCTATAGCTTCCAGGTGCCTGTCTCCTCCTCGAGAAAAAGGCTTTGATGTGAATGTTGGTGAATGCAAATGCAGATAACTTAGAACCAAAAGAAATGGCTTCTTTCTATTTGAATCCATAAATTTAAGAGCTTCTCTTGTAAATCGAAGAGTCATATTTTCCACATTGTATGGCTGCTCAATTATCTCTCCATTTCGAAAAAGGACACAGCTTCTACCCTTTATAAAGTTTGACGCATAGGAAGCAAGATAACCAAAATAGAAAATTATGAGCACAAAGGTCTTTAGAGCAAATACTGTCTTCAAATGAAACCTCCCGGCTAACCACAAACCAACGAAAACCAACGAAGGAACCAGAAACCATAGTACATGTGGCAGAAACGATAACAAAGCCGTATTTTCTTGAGTTTGCCGAATGTTCAGACATGCCCTTGTATGTACTGCAGGCACTCCATACCAAAAGTCAAAACCATGCTTCACAGGCAAGTAAACTCGATCACGACCAACTCCTAGATCCCAATTACCTATATATGCGGTTGAGTGCGAGATCCCAACGATCTGTGCCAGGCTTCCTTGGGTAGACTCTCCCGGATGTAAACCGCCGCTACTTGCAAGCGATGGAAAAGTGTCGAATGATAAAAACTTGCTTCTAATCATTCCAGTCCGAGTGGGTAAAACACCTGTTAATATCGAGGCACGAGTTGATGTGCCTGTCGATTGAGCATACCAGCGGGTGAAGAGGACGCCCTCCTTCGCCAGCTTGTCGATGTTCGGCGTTGTCACGCTTGTGTTCCCGTAACATCCGAGATGTGAAAATCTCAAATCGTCCACTATAAGAAGAATAATGTTTGTGGAAAAATCTTGCTCAAGCCATTTATGTTCAGACTCTTCGTGAGTTAACGTTTTATGTTCAATTTCGTCTGATTCTTTTGGAAGAACGGGACTGAAGTTTAGAATGATAATCGAAAGGAGAATCACAAGTAAATCATCCGCCATTTTATTTTTGATAGGAAACAGCTGTCACAGAAATTGCAGGCGCAGGACAACAAAAATGGGCCGGGGGAGGGGGGAGGGGAAGAGAGAAATGAGAAGCGAGCCTGAAGCGAGCGAAGTAAGGCAGCGACTCAAATGTTCAGTTCTTCTATTTCCATTTAAAAGCTTTCTTCAGTTCTAACAGCAAGTGTTTCGGTGTTTTGTTGTTGTTGTTGTTGTTTGGGGTGGGGGGCAAGATTTTCTTTCTTGGCCGTGCGAAAATTTGGGCAAGGGCAAAAATTGGGGCAAGCGGCCAAAAAAAAAAATAGTCCGGTCAAATTTTTTATAAATCTGGTGAAAATTCAGATCTCCATTGCGACTTGGTGGAGTTTTGATTAAGGCGTATAAATGATTGACAAACATTTCAAAATGTGAGTATTTTAAAACCAGAAGCCAAGAACCTTTTTTTTTCTTTATTCGTGTTGAACAAGCCTAGATAGACTGCAACGAAATGTTTTCGACCGGAAACTAGAAGCGCGGAATGTGCTCAGATTCGATCTGTTCAGGTCCATTCAAGAAAATAAAGACGTACCCATTAACAGTAAAATGCATGGCCATGCCCTAAAACCCTAGAAAATATCACTATCAACCTGTTCAGAATCAACCAACGCCATTGGTTATCTCAAACTATTTGGTTAATTTCTAGTCTGTTTGTTTTGTCGCGGCCATTTTTTTCAAGACCTTACCTAAACGTGCATAAAGCTAAGACGAGTGGAGGGGGCGAGGGAGAGGGAGGTCTCTTGTGTTTTTGACACGGAAAATTAGTTCTAATGACTAGAAAGCGCTTCTCTTCAATAATCAAATTGCAGGAATCTACAAATTCCATTAAATAAAGGGAGCGTTAGTTACATAAAGAAAATTGAGCTGGTGCACACCAACAGACACTATATTGGTTTTCCTTGTACTTCCGCTGATTTCAGTAGAGATACAGTTTATGAAAGCATTAAGATTAAGTGTATAATTTCCTTAAGGCGGGAGAATACCCAAACTTTTGTTGGGTAGTGAGGAATTGAAGTTGAAAAAGATGTTTGAATAAAAAGAATATTGAGTAAAACAAACCGTCTCTCCTGGTGAGGCCCGGGGACTAATACAGATTTGGTTTGAAGATAGTTTGGCGAACTTACATCAAATACTAACTTAAAAATTAATTTTTTAAACTTCACAAAAAATCACAAAAATTCAAAATTCTCTTTAAAACTGCCAATCTTCAAAAAATTAAATACAACTCAAAACTCATCCAGAAAATCTTCGTTCATGCTAATTCCCCTTTATACCATCTGTGTCATATTGTAGATTCAAATCATGGACGGAGATATTGTAAGAAACATGAGGTATACCCGAAAATGATGTCATTTTTGCTTCAAAGTAATGATTCTTTTTAAATAGTTACGTTTTGTTTTTATCTTTTTTTTCTGTTTAAAGAAAAACACTCGCCGTTTAGTCTTCTGTATAATTGCATTCAATTAATTTTTTTCTTTTTTTTTTCAACAAGCAATGTAAAAACTTAAGAAAGCAAAAATTAAAACAATATACATTTTTATGTCGGCTATCAATATCTAATGTCTTTTTTATTAACTTTCGAATTTGTAGCCAAATTCACGCGGTTTGTTCCTTACTTCTTTTTATTCAAATAAGTTTCAGGATTTTAGGCAATCATTGGTTTTATATTCGCTAAACTAGCGTGGAGTCTCTTCATTCAATCCCTCCTTTGTTCGTTGTCCTTGCCTGCTATAGACGACGAAATTAATTCTTTCAGAGTAATTCGTAAAGCCCATAATGGGAAATATGAATAATTAATTGCTCACACGAATACTCAATGACGCTCAGCCTAGCACAAAACAGCAAGGTCATTAATAGAATTTGAGGGATTTTTTGACGAAGACAAATTTTAAGTTTCAGTTATATGGTTGAAAAAGCAAACAGTTTTCTCACTATGCCCGACAAGAGTGAGGTAAGATTATGTCAATTTTCGACATCAGAAAATTACGAATTAAGTTACGCATCGTGTATTGTTATCACGTTGTCTTGTAAATGATTCACTTTAGTTTTTGCATGAAATGTGAAAGTTTTGCTGATTCAAAACTCGTCGATACCCGAACAGGAGAAGCCCTTATCAGATGAACAGATCGCAGGTACGTTTATTTTAATAAGAACTTTGCAGTCTTTGTGGTCTTTGCTTGGTATAAGTGATAACTGTCCCTGTCAGCAAGCGAATACAACAACCCCACGCTGAAAACCATGTCTGCAAATTGACGCGATGCAAAACATTTCTGTTTATGCTCAATCACAGATGTGCAGATTTTTTCAAAACTTCAATCTACTGGTTTGAGCCTCGGGCTGTGCCCATCGCTATATGTTTCGAAGCTTAAACACGAGCATTTGTTGTGTTTTCTTCTCGTCGGGAGAGAGAAATAGCTGTCAAACTCAACATAGCCGTCGTTTTGAATTTAAAAGCTAAATGTTTTAAAATCATGGATATAGTTGGCTGTTTGGTAGATTTCATCTTTGAACCTGAATTTGTTGGTTGTGATACCTTGCCATTGAAGGATTAAAAGACGTTTTGAAGGCTTGCTTACTAACGTTGATCACCAAATACGAGTTATCGACAAAATATATCATATTGTATTGCATTTCTTTCAAGTCAATACAAGTTACTATCCCGCACCTGTCCATATATATCTTTCAATGATCTTGTTGATGTGGCGGAAGTGAATAATAAAATGCGTTTGTTATGCAGCCATCCGTAATGAATTTATCGATAAAGTTTTCCATCGCAGCCAAATTCTTTCGCTACAACTCATTCTTAAACTCGTTATTCGACAAAAGACAAACCCATTTACTATTTTCACTGATTATAAATGCAACAACAATTTCTGGCGCTAACTCGACACTCGTTTTTGACTTTGAGGTAATAGAGATTTGTGTTTTCAAGTTTTATTTCAAAATGTCAGCTATTTTTATAAATAAACGTTGCTATAAACAGAACTACAAGTTTTCGTTTATTTAAGATTACAAAATTCAATTGAGGTATAGTTTTTTCCCGCGAGTTAATATTTTATCAAAATGTTATACAGACAGCAATATGACATGTCAATATTTTGTACGCGCGTATAAGGTTTTAATTTTCCGAAACATACGGATAAGGCAATGATGAGTTTAGAAAAATGTTTTTTTTCAACTATTTATCAACGAAAACACTAGTTTACGCATGGTTTAATCCGAAACAGAAGCCATAATCGTATTCAACATAATTATATATACAAATACCACAAAACATGGTTGTGAACAAGTGGAGATACAGGCTTTTGAGGCTTTGACGTTTAATTTCTTTGCCTGAATTAACGAGAAACACCAGTTTCATAGCTTCTACAGTATTTTAGTACTGTGTCGCGGATCCTCGCTTCTAATTGTTGGGTGAAATCAATGCGTCCGTGGCTGTCGCAAATGAAATAACGAAAACATTTGTGTGGGCAACATTAAACCAGAAGTTGAAGTATCTTCTTTATTGTTTCTTGTTGTTGTATTTGACCTGACCACCACGGGCGATCATCTGAACGGCAGTTTCCGGTTGAAAGAGATAAAGTAAAGCGGAATTCAACTTCTTCGTACATCAACGTTAGAACAGCTTTTCTACTAAATCACTAGTTCAAGAAACTTGCCCTTTGAACAACTTTTTAACTACCGGGAGAAAAACAAACAAATCTTATGGACTACTAAGTTTAAACACCAATTTAAAACATCTACAATTCTCAGTGCACGAAATTGCCTTGTCGAGCAAAACCAATTTAGTTTGTTACAAAAAAACATATATAAACGGCTTAGCAATCAGCGGCTATTTACATAACTTTTACATTTTTGTTCTTTATCTAGATCAACAAAGAAAACTCGATTATATAGTAAATGGTACAAAACTAATGAAAACTAACAAAATAATAAAAGTATTAATAAAAGGCGCTCAAAGAGCGCATGTGGTCACTCCAATTTTCACAACTATTGCCGTTTCTTAGACCAAGTAAAAAGAAAATTAGATGTTTCTCGTCCCCGCCCGCTTCCTTTTTTGCTGCCGCCTCCTTTGTTGGTAAAATTCCGAAAATTGTCAACAACAGAAGCACCTTATGCTGTATAACTTGATATGAAGCTACGTCCAGTATTCAAGAATTTTTTCCTTATTTTATCCAAGAGGAATCTAGATTAGGAGGATATCGATAGTGATATCTGGGGCTTATTTTCTTTTGATGGCACTTGAATGGGCTTGTTTTGAGATGGGCTTGTTTTCGAGGCAATTCCAAAGAGAAAATGTTTGTGAATTTTTGGTACGATTCGCTCGTCAGTTGGGCGTATTATTGAGATGGGTTTCTTTTCGAGATTTTGTGGTTTTCGAGGCTTTATGGTATCACTGGATGATTTATTTAGGATTTTGGCTATTCAGTAACCAACTCACGGTGAATTGTAAGTAACAGACCACCGTAGAAATGTGAAACGACAGCTGCCATTGTAAGCTTAGGCATCCCAAGATATACTCATACGATACTGTGGATAGACCATCTGGTTAACAGGTTACATTTCCCAAAGGGCACAACGAGTAAAATATTGTTCCATTATACAACATTGTCTAAGCTCTTGATGTAACAACATGCTTTTGAGCATTGGAAGCTTGTGATCGATTGTGATTTGTTGGCATTTTATTTCCGTGAGAGTCGGAAGCCATCGAGCGTGGAGCGTGACGTCCGCCTTATTGAATTTGCCGCAACGCATTATGGGTCGTGTTACACTCTTTCTTGCTTGCAATCTTGCTTGCTTGCAGACCCGCCAACATAGTGGTACACTCCGTCTTATAAGACGGGAGTGACCACAAAAACATAAACACCTCCGGCTTCAGCTATTTTAAAGGTTTCACAGCTCTAAGGAGGGGGAGTTGAAGTAACTGCTTTACTTTTGTCACTTTCTCTTCAATGTTTCTTTTTTTCCTAAATTTTTCATAGACTGACGTCACACACACACGTGATCCTCCAGCTGGAACACGTCAGTGGACCAATTAACAATTTTTGAAATCGATGGTAAATAGCCTAAGAGGCGCGTAGTGCCGAGTTCGCTATAGATCATCTCATATCCAGCAAGCGTGAATGGAGAAATTGTTTAATTAAGTTTCTTAAGTTTCAAGATCTAGTCAATAACGATTTGAAATACAATTACAAAGAAATATGAGTGAAAATATCCGACGTTTCGGTGTCATTCTGACGCCATTCTCAAGGAACTGAAAGATAAATTATGTGGGTTTAAAAGAATTCTAAACTCAGTGAAAAGTTACAATAACAAAAGAGGCAGAGTTCTTAATCAGACAAAAAGTTTTCAAAACCTATTAATATTTGAAAATAACGGCTGAAAATTATCCATTTTAGTTTTGCAACACAACACAGTCAGTTTCCAAATATGGTCAATACGATTATGAGCTCATAACCGAGATTTAGTAAACCAACCAGAACGCTGGAAACGCAACATTCCAGGATGTAGCACCAGTGCTGATTATGTGCGCATGCGTTCTTTAATCTTGTGCTCTTGCTCACATCACACGACACTCGTACTCCTGCAAGACAACCCCAAAATATTTGAAATCAGTTCCTTGGACACATTTCCCCTTCTAACCAGTCGCTAGCGAGAGCTTAAAAAATGCACGAAATACCACTTACCTAAGAATTCCGAAAGTAACGCCCCTCCTTCCTCATATATCTGGATCAACCTCTGGTAATACAAATTGTGACAGCTAGCTAGGGCGCTATTACAAATTGCGACAGATATTACAAATTGCGACGCTATAGCTATAACAAAATGCGACAGTACATCGTGCATATCAAAATACCTATACAGTATGTTAAGTTGCCAAATTTGTTGTAGAGTGGCCCTTGCATGCATGCCATCTTAAGTCTATTTATATTAAACTGACCGTTCACTACATCTTTAGAGTTACGAGAAGCCTTCCTTCTGTTTGACAAAGATGGCGGTGGTTCCATATCAGGGAGCGAATTAGGAGACGTGATGCGTTCCTTAGGACAAAACCCAACGAACGAGGAGCTATCGGGAATGATTGCAGAGGTTGACAAGGATGGTAAGTAAGAGGGCCCGGTTCATCAAAACGCCGATTAATTGAAATTTAAACAATAATTTCTTTATAAGTAAAACTTTGTTATGCTTAACACTGATTAGATTTACCAATAATACAAACAGTTCAACCCCAAAATTTCAGCCCAAAGCAAGCTCCAGAAGGTAGGAAACAGGAACATGAATTAAAAAGTTAAGGCCTGGGTTAGCACTAATCTGGTTTTGAGAAACCAGGGGCTGGTTGTTCGAAAGACAAATAGCTCTAACCCAGATTTCATTACCATGACGACCTATAGGATTTGTTAAGAGTTAACCCTGCTTTGAATTTATAATCGGCTTACGAACAACCGGCCCCAGGGCCCGGGGCCCGCTTCCTCAAAACCCGGTTAGTGCTAACTCAGGGTTAGTTACTATGGCAACCAATAGGTGTTGTTAAGATTTAATCCTGGTTTAAAGTTACTCGGCTTTCGAACAACAGGCCCCGGGCGTATCTATAACTGAGTATAAATTTTCACGAGGGGTTTTCAGCAGCCGTCCGCACGCGCAGAGGGGCTGTTTCACAAGCTGTATCAAAATGGAAAGTTTTCGAAAATTTGGTTGTTAAATGGAATAGTCACAACTTGTACTTGTGACCTACCATGAATTAATAAGAATAACTAGAAAAAAGCGTTTTTCTTCAAGTTGTAGAGACAGACTGACGAAAACACCAACTTGTTTAGACAGAGTAAATTCATGCCATCTCAACAGCTTGTTCATTTTGACAGGAAACGGAGAAATTGATTTTGAAGAGTTTTTGCACATGATGGCGAAGAATATAAAACAAACAGATTCCGAGGAGGAGATAAAAGAGGCTTTCAAAGTGTTCGATAAAGATGGAAATGGTTTGATAAGTTTAAACGAGCTTGGGCAAGTCATGTCGAACCTTGGAGAGAAGTTGACTGAGGACGAACTTGATGAAATGATTCGAGAGGCCGACCTGAATGGCGACGGACAAATCGATTATCACGGTAATAATTGGTGGTCACGTGACCACGCCTACCTTAAGTTAATTAGCGATAACAAAAATTATGTTTAGAAACCAAGGGTTCATTAACGTCTTTTTCTTCTTTTTTTTCGGACGTGACATAAAATCGACGTTAATGAATCCTTGTTAGAAACAGAAAGAGCAGGTTAACATTAGTTAGAAGGCAGGGTTTCAAGTCTCAACGTTAAAGTGCATATGAAGTAAAAAATGTTATTGCTTCAGTGGAAAGACCTTGCTAAATGAGGAATAGCGGTAAAGAAACTTTGTTGAAATCTTGAGGTTATAACACTTAAAGTTTTTAACTGATGACGTAATGAGTATGTTTTAAAAATCTGCTGCCAATCCGTAACCTTTCGATGTATATAATATTCATACAGAAATATATACTTCCACATACATGAATGTGTGTGTTGACTCATGTGCTGTAATAAGGGAATAAAACAGCATCGCGCGTGTTTCTAGATAATTTTAGAAAATGTTTATGACGTAAGAGGACACGAGGAAAGTGTTAAGAGAAAACGAGGCGAAGACGAGTTTTCTCTCTGCTTTTCGAGTGCCCTCTTGCGTCATAAACATTTTCTAAAATTG
>JAOBAT010146229.1:0-11136 GCA_026413305.1 Hydrozoanthus tunicans
CGACGTTTCACGGTTCACCTCGGACAAGTTCTTGTTCAGTTGTCAGTTAAATATCCCAGTTCAAGTCTGTTTGAATAGTTGCTTTAAAGCAAGATGAGTTCAACTTTGATATCTTTTTGATCATTTGTGTAAACAAGGCAATGATCACAGAAGAAAATATCCTATTAACATTCACCTCGTGGTGCGATCTGGGTCCCAGGGAATAAGTAACTCTTGCCTCATATTCATGAAGCAGATAAGCTGTCAATCGATCATGGGTTCCTAATACTTCTACACATAGATTAATCGAGTGGTTTACGCCTGTCTCAAGGAAGATAGAAAAAGAAGAAAAGCTATTTTCATTTCAACCCAAATCAGGAATTAAGAACTCCAGAGGGTTGTCGAATAAATATCCTTTTATTCTTGATTTGCTACTGCCGGTTTAAGTGTTTACAAGTTTCTACGCAAAGCAAAGCTTTCCTCCAATCCGCTGGGGTCTGGTTGGAAACACTATATGGCGTAGAATCACTCAAAAGAAATTAAAACATGATTTATGGTTCAGACGGCAGACGACACATCGCTAACGAAAGGCCGCAGCTTGCACAACACCTTCAACGAGTATCTGCACTGAACCTATTGATACTTCCGCAATGCTTACTGGTATAACAAACAGGGTCATCAATAAATCTAAAACGGCCATGTTCAGTACCAGTTGATGCGCAACGTTGCACAATCTGCGGTTTTTCACAACGACCACAACGATGAGTGTGTTGCCAACGAACGAAAACAAAAAGAGCAACGAGATGGCAACTGTTTTGGTGATATTGATTTCATTCGAGTTCTCTCGAGAAAGACAGTTGGAGTAAAAATTTGTTTGAAATAGAATTTGTTGCCAGCGAAAAAAAAAATTCTGATGTGATTTCCGTTAAATCCTCAAGTAAAGATGGCACTCAGTTCAACTGCTTTTAGGGCAGCTACGACTAACGGTAGTAGCACGATTAAGTGATAAATACTGTTTTGGAAAAAAGGGAAGAGCCAATACCTGATGTTTGAGCTGTCAATGAGCAGGACGATTGGCAGCTATTTCAACTACTAGCCTAATTTATGAGAAGGTTTATTTTAGACTCAAAAGCGCACTTTTGACACGTCCAGGTAAATAGACGAGATGCCGATTCTAACTCTGAAAACTAATTTTTAACTTTGACAGCACGTTTAGCTTTCTTTAAGGTTTACGCATAAAATTAAAATGAAATAGGAAGAAAGTCGACAAATTATTGCACCTGTGGAGTAAAGGTAAGAATAATAATGCGGTCTGAGTTGAGAAACCGTTTTGATGTCGGCCATGCACGAGGAGCTGCAGCATGTCGATCATGCAAGTTTCAGCACTTCAAATTTCAGTCCTCAAATATAAAATAGCCTTTAGCTGACGCTCTTTTTCGGGGCAATTTTAAAAAAGGGTTTGTTGTGCTTTCTGAAAAAGGCTTTCTTTCTTAAAGATGAATTACGATGCATTTCTTACAACCTCACTTAGATTAGGTATTTTCATCAAAACTAAAATACTGCAAGTTTTTGACACAACATCTGGTGGAGATTCATGAATCAAAATGTTCTACTTCCTTAAGCCATAGGCCACTCTAGAAACGAGTGGAAGCCTGGGCCGAGTTTTGTTTCGTAAAGGCTTCTGGGATCGTTACAGGGACGCGAGAGTCGAGTTTGTAGCAGTAAAGAGTAGCATTTTATCGAGACCATAAAATACATCTGCTGTTTTCCTGGCTGTAACAACAGTAATCGAAATCAATCTGCTTATTAGAAATTTTACTGTTAACTAAAGGGCCAGGGATTACTAAAAAGTTATGAGGTTCTGTTGAAAAAAAATAGCTTGAAAACACATTCGAACACACGCATCTGCTTAGTGCATGTACTAAAACCAAAAACGAAACGAGCAGTCGTAACGAGACAAATGAATTGAGCAAAGCGACAACAGTAAAATGAGAAAAACTGCCGCAACGAGCGAAATGAAACGAGCAAAATGCCAACAATAGTATAGGATGCACCGAATTAGCCTTATTTTTGAGGAGCCTTTGAGGTGCATGTATAAATTATCTCTGGGATGACGTCATAGCTCATGAATAAAATGCGGGGGAATAAATTATCTCTTTTGTTTTCAAACCTCATAAATAAAATGCGGAGCCGGTATGAAGTCTTTTGTTGTTACAGTGATTCCAACGGTCGTTTTTCTAAAATGGCGCCAAATGCATTAATTATGCAAAATAATAATAATAATAATATTGACGTGCTTGATGGGCGCATTTCAAAATCTCAATGCGCTAACAAAAGAATCTTCAAATATCAAATATCTATAGCTACAATAAAAATGTAAAAACAAATAAACTATAACTAGGTAAACACTACAGTTTCAAATATCTTTAGCTACAATAAAAATGTAAAAACAGATAAACTATAACTAGGTAAACACTACTGTTCATGAGTCAGATGACAGCGGAAAAGAAAAGTTTTAAGTGCAGTCTTAAAAGATGAAAGGGTCGACGCTGACTTAATATGCTCAGGTAAAGAGTTCCAAAGTTTTGGTGCAGAGAAGGAGAACGCCCTTTCTCGATAGTAGATTGGAGGTTTGTAACAAGGATTTTTCAGAAGAGCGAAGTGTGCGGATTGGACGGCAAAGTTTAAGTAAATCTGATAAGTAAGAAGGAGCTTGGTTGTGGAGGATCTTGTAGGTAAGGAGAAGGATCTTAAATTCCAATCTTGCAGGTATAGGAAGCCAGTGGAGGTCACGGAGAATAGGTGTAACATGGTCAAATCGACTAGCTCCCACGATCAGTCGAGCCGCGGTATTCTGCACTCTTTGTAGTTTAGCAAGTTCATTTGATGGCAGGCCAAACAGAAGACTGTTGCAATGGTCAAGATGTGAAATGACGAGTGCGTTTATCAGCCGCTTGAGTGCGTCTTGGGGAAGATACTTCCGAATCCGCCCGATGGAGCCAATGTAGAAGAAGGCTTTCTTACAGACTTAATTTATGTGATTCGTTAAGGTAAAATTGGTGTCCATAGTTATACCTAGGTTACGGGTCTTCGATGTAATGTCGACAGGGACACCTGCTACATTAAACCGAGCTCCTAGAGAGGGATTTTTGACAAATCGCGATGTTAAGCGTAGTACCTCTGTCTTGCCTCGATTGGTCTGTAGCTTATTATGTGTGTTCCAGTCAAAACAGCTATTGTTATAGCCGGTTTTAAGGATGACATCATGTTTCTATTTTTTATCTTTGGATAAGACGCTATTAAACGAGAGCCAAGCAACAGCAAACTTTAAGAAAGGTATAGCGAGTTTAGAACTTATGCAAATCCAGGAAAGAAATAAACAAATAAAAAAAGTTAATCCCCTGTTGTTTTGTTTTTGACTTCGACTACGTCACATTCCGAAACAAAAATGCGCGCAACACGGAAAAATTTAAATCAGAGCTTGAGAGTTTAGACTGGGCTGAACTAACTGATTTCGGAAATCCTTCAGAAGCCTATGCTAGTTTTCTAGAAAAATATATTAATGTTTATAATAGATGCTTTCCGTTGAAAAGGGTCAAAGCTAAAAAAATCAATCTATGTAAGCCCTGGTTTTCTAAAGGTCTTTCCAAATCAGTTAGAAAAAAGAATTCTTTATACAAACGCATATAGAAACAAATTAAATCATTCCCTTAGAATTGCAAAACGATTGTAATATGAAAAAAAAATTGGACGAGTTTAAGTCAAATGTTAAAGGCACCTGGAAAGTTCTTAATGAAATTCTAAATACGAAAAAACACAATGACAGGCTGCCCTCAACATTTAAAGTTGACTTGTCTGAAATTTCCGATCCTGTCAAAATAGCCGATCATTTTACCAAATACTTCACAAATATTGGCTCTAGCTTAACCAAAAAAATCCCACTTTCTGACAAATCTCATAAGTGTTTCTTACCAGAAAAAGGTTAGGTTAGACTATATGTTAGAGTAGGTTAGTCTATGTAAGTCTACGTATCGCTTTCTTCTGCTTCATCTTCACTTTGAGCCGAATCTTCCTTCAGAATCAATTCAGCCAATATCTCTTTGTTTTTACAAGGTGTTTGTTAATTCCAATTTCAGCAACACTGCCACCACCACCGCCACCACCATCACCATCACCACCACCGCCACAAACACCACCACTACCACCACCACTACCACCACAAACACCACCACTACCACCACCACCACCACCACAAACACCACCACCACCACCACCACCGCCACAAACACCACCATCGCCAACACCACATAGCTAATCTAGGTTAGTCTATGTTAGACTCGTCCAAGCTGAATTGAGATATGTTCAGTAGTATAGGAGTTGGGGGAACCAGCACACTTGCCATAATTATACCAGGTCTATTCACTGTGCTGTGTTCAAGTGCTATATTCCAAATCCGGGACACTATGTTGTATTCCGAATTCGGGACACTATATGAGAATCAACGCGTGGAAACCATACGCTAAAAATAAAAACGGCAGCCATCTTGAATTCGAAATCTGGAATGAAATGGAAATGGTTGCCGCCATGTTGGATCCAAACACGAGGCACTAAGTTGAATAAAAAATGGAATAAAAATACGGGAAGTTAGGTTGTTGGTTTAGGTTGTTGGTTTAGGTTGTTGGTTTAGGTTGTTGGTTTAGGTTGTACACCAATTGTATATGTCGAGTAACAAGTGTCGGGCCCTACTCTTGTTTCCTCATGCTGGTCTTTTGAATTATTACGAGCTTCTGTTCTTCGATTCTCGAGCTGTTTCATGGAGTATGGTATTTTCACAACTTTAACTCACAAATGTGAAGAATTTCACAACTTTAGCTCACAAATGTGAAGAATTTGTGTGAAAAATTCGTGTGCGTTGTAGAAACCTAAATAAATACGCCCACGCCTATTGTCAACATTTCGTGGGATTCTTTTGTTTTCGACTAAGGTCGTGGGCGGCACGTGCGTTTCGAAGACATGCAGCTGTGCTTTGACATCAGCAGCCAACAAGATTTTGTAATGCCCGTAGGCATAACTTGCTACGCCACTATCACGATTATACCGGTTGTCGTCGAAGCAGGATAATGACACTTTGTTAATTTCGTAGCTACCAAGTTGATGACCTTCGCTCCTTATCGTCTTCATGGTGTGGTGCATTTGTTTACTTTCGAATAACGTTTGCTTGTAGTCTTCATGCTTGATGTTCTTCTTGATTATGTTCTTCTTTATTCCTTTAGCAGTCTTTCCACCTTTGTTGTCGTCTTTTGTATATGAATACATTTTAGATCGTAGACCAATAAATTCGGTGACTGGAATTCCTGCAGCTTCATCTTTGAACTTGCCAATAACTTTTTTGTTAGTCTTGTCGAAATATGGTGATTTCTCTGAATAGTCGCTATTATCGAATTTGCACTTATCGTTCCAAAAGTCTTCGTACGCGTCCTCAGTTACGATTTCGTACGTAAGACTGTCAATGTCAGTAAACAGTAGCTTAGCTTTGTCTCCATACTTCTTCTTGATGTAGTTATAATGGAAATCGTACATTAACGTCTTGCTGAGATCTAGGATGCACATACCCACATATGCCGGTCTATTGAGAGTAAGCGTTTCCTTGATCTTGTGTACAGCTACTAGATTTTCGTTGAATATTTTGCTGCTCACATAAGTAGGTTTAGCAGCCATTTTTAACAGTTTTTTCTCGTTTGTGACTAGTCTCACATCTACTCGCTTTCTTATGTTTTCCATCGTCTTACCAAATACGCTATTATTCATTAGTTTGAAGAAGTCTTTCTCGAAAGCGTTTTTTAGCATTAGTTCTTTTCTCGTTATTAAAGTCGATGTATTGTTTCAACCATGCAGACTGATTGAACTCTAGTACTCGATGGATTTTAGTTAGCTTTAAACCTAGGTCCATATATAATTGTAGGTTCCTATAATGTAGCACGTATTTTTCCTTTGTCTCTAAGGTTGGTATTAGTTTATGCACCAAACCAGTTGAAATATTATGTTTTTCTGCTATTCTCTTACAATAGTTTGATAGCATGTCTTCAGTTACTTTAACCTTTTCCGGTCATGGAGGGTAGTCGTTATGTAGGTCGTGTAGGTCTTTTGAATATTCTAGGTCAACTATCAAGCCTTTGTCACTATCTTCTTCGTATTTAGCTAGTTTTATCTTGTTGATCTGTTTTTCTGTCAACCATTTGAAACCCCCTGTAGGTAGGTACTGACTCATGGCCCAACCGTATAGATTGTTAGCATCTAGATACCTGATGTACTTTGAGGGCGCCTTCTTGTCGTACGTCTTCATGTATTTGTTGTTTGCTTTCCCATATCGGTTAGCTATGTAAGATATGCCACCGCGCATACCCTTTTCTATAAATTGGAACATATCAATGTCAACCATAAGCTCTAGCTTAATATCAGTCATTTTTAACATAGCATCCCAGCTTAGACCAGGGCTAGTGATATAGTGACATGGATCTAGTTTGTAGTATCGTAAGCATGTTTTTCTAAAATTTTCGAATACGTCAGCCAACAAGAGTATGTCTGATTTGAGGTATAAGTCATGGTATTCACCCATGTTTTTCAAATTAAATCTGTTCCATACCTTGAGAGCATGTTCATAGTCTTCGTTTGTGATGTGTTCGTCGTTCAATACGCTATAGAATCCTGCCTTGGTTGGTAGTTTTTCGTTGAATTTGCTAAACGATTCCATGTAGTCGTAGGGATAAACTCCCTTTTTGCGACATTAGATCTAGCTTTTCGTCAACGAATTCTTGTGAGATATATTTCAATGATTCTCTTGGCAGATTGCTTACTAGTCTTTCTAGACTTGAACTCATGAATTGGAAACTATCGATGAAGGTTAGATGATTACCAAGCATGAAAGCCATATACTTTTCCATATTGTTTGGTATGACGTTTATGTCCATTTGTTTTTCTTCTTCTTTCTTGTTCTTGGAAGTATTTCGTTTGGCTATTTCACCAATCTCTTGAACTGACCCTCTATACTTACCAGTTATATGACAATGGTCTCTTACTCTAACATCTGAATCAACGTACTTCTTATTGCAAATGTGGCATTCATCAGCTTCTTCGAAGCTTGTTTCGTCTTCCTTAGTCATTATTAAAGGTTTCTTGAATTCTTTCTTAGCGACCTTCTTACAATAGTTGACTTCATCCAACAAGGCTTCCATGAATTTGTACACAGCTTTTTCACCTCTATAGGTTCGTATGGGTTTGCTGTACTTGTCGTCATAGCAACAAACGACTTTATAACCGTATCCACAGTCTGTATGCTTTTGATAAACTTCTGTGTATGATTCGTTGTTCTTAGGTTGGCATCCTTGTACTTTTCTGTTTTTGCTTCAAAATCAGCATAGATGACGAATGGTACTGGTAGTTGTTTATGAAAGTTGTTGAACTGCAATATGTTGTTATCCTTAGTTTGCATCTTAATTGCTTGTACGCCATTTACTTGGATGGAGTTCTCTTTATGATTACTTAATACTTCTGCAGAACTAAAGCATTGAAGACAATGCATGCAAAAATGTTTCCTAGCCTTATGCTTCGTTTGGTGGTTCATAAACCTATCAAAATCTTTAATCAGTACATAATGCTTCCTTTCGTTTTCCGTAATCAATAATAACTCCATACGCTCTTCGTACTTTTCTTTTGATACATAGATGGGATATGGTTGTTTTTCTTCATAACCAAATACGCTAATGTTAATCTTGTTTTGCTTTTCGATTTTGTTATAATGCTTCGTAGTTACTGGAAATTCTATTCCTGCATAATCTAAGTTTTTAACAAGAGGCTTGTCTACGTCTTTAACCCTCTGTGGGTTTTTCTTTTGTGGATTCAAATGTCTAATGTGACACCATCTGAAGCACTCATCATCTTCGTTCTTAACGTTGATCAAAACCCTTAGCACTATTTCTTAGTTCATTTGGTAATTCAATGTATGACGATCCTTTCATAGGTTTGTATTTTACTACGTTGAGGTAATGATTATCAATAGATTTTACGGTCCATCCTGATCCCTCAGACACCCAAACAGCTGTTTTTTTTAATATGCTTTGCTCGGATTCTTGTAAGGATGTGGTTACTTCCAAGTCGTTATTAATTGTTTTGACTGCGCCATTAAAATATGCCGTCTTACGTACTATTTTAGCATCAGATAGCTTTTCAAATGTAACCTTTAATGTTTCAACAAATTTTAGTCCTTTCATATACGATAGTATTAATTTTATTCTATATGCGATTACCTTCCTTGTGTACTTCATCTGTACTAAGGGGTCTACGTCGTTCTTAATGTCGACTTCGTAAGACTTCGTGAATCCTTTTAGAGCCTTGCTTGTTTGGTTTATCCTAGTCCTTGGTAATGGTACTGGTTTCTTAACAACCTTCTTAGTTCTTGGAGGTGGTACAGGCTTGTAGTCATCTCTGAACTCTGGTGGTGGGGGTAAGATGATGTCTTCGCATTCTTTGACCATCTATTTGACCGTCTTCCTAGGTGTTGGTATGGGTTTCTTTACAACCTTTTTGGGCGTAGGTTGTTGTTGCAACTTAGATTGTAGTTGTTGCACTAATCTGATTAGATCAGATTTGGGGATCATGTTGAGAGAGCGCGTGTTCATATTATTATTAGTTGAGATAATTTTTTCTGTCATCTAATACTACCAACACACCAAATCCTTAAGTCCTTTTAGAGAACCATCCTATATGTAAATTTAAAATATTGAAAAATTGGTGCGTTTTTATTGTTCGTTTATTTTTTGGAAGTGCTTGTGATGACTTCTTAACGTTCTCCTTCTAATGAACTTTTTAGAACAATACTTGCATTTTATCCTAACGCCTTTGAAGTATTCGTTAACTTCTCTAATGATTACGTCATAGTCGTTTGATTCGAGGCATTTGTAATCCTTTCCTTTAAACCTTTTCAATACATTCTTTTGTTCTTCCGACGTCACCCCAGTACATTTTGGGGTTTTGAATTCTATGCATAACCCTGCATATTCCTTGTAGTTGTTGTTTATGATGAGGTCGGGTTGACCTTTCATATATCCTTTCTTATACGATTTGATCCTTTTTTCACTACTATCTTGGTTTTCTCCAAGTCCTGCTATTAGTAGAGCATCATCATAGAACTCCCTATGGATTGAACGACTTTTGTTTGTAGATCGTATTCGTTCTCTATCTTGAAGGTTAGCGTTCTTGGATCGTCGAACATCTTGTAATAACCACGTCTTCTGATAGATGGTAATACTTTTGAGAATACCCAGTCTTGGAAGTCCATAGCAGTTTCTAATTTTGATGAAAATATTAGAGAGTACAATCCTGGTTCTCTTATAAAAATGGTATGTGGTTGAACTAGGGGCTAACAAATTGTTACCCCTTTGATGTGTTGATATTCTATTCTATACTTTTCGCTCACATGGTCTAATAATGCCTTCTTCGTATTCTTGTAACCTAGTGCTAAGGCGATGCTTTTACCTTTGAAGAAGACGTTTTGTTTTTCATCGATTAGAGCATCGATACAGGTGCTTAGTTCCGAATGTACTTGTTCAAGTTTGTAATTAATTATAATTAACATATTCTTATGTGTTTGTAAATATTCATGAACAATCTTATTCATGACCATCGACGGACGGCATCAAACAGCATATGATCTGTGAAGTATTTACTACATATATATGTTACATTATTTTATGTTTTGGTTAGGAATTCCACAATTTACGAGATAATTTCTTACGACGTCACTATGATCACCATTAATGTGAATCATTCTATCTTTGGTGATGGTAACACCTGCAGCACACTTCTTTCCCAGTTCGCTAGCCATCTTCTTCTGTTCGCTATTGTTGAAGTATGGTTGGAGTCCTGAAATCATCGTGATGTTCTTCGTTCCATTCCTAGCAATTACTCGGATCATAATACTAGGAGTTTTAAATAACATGTTCCTATAATGTACGCTTATATTATTTTCATACCTTTCATAGTAATCCAGCTATTAAAATCATCACTATATCCCTTCCACTTCACTAAAGCTTGCTTCTTCTTAAGAACTTTCCGGATGATTTTGTCAATTCTAAACACCTCTTGTTTGGCTTTCAGTAATTCTGGTTCGTAAAAACTCCCTTGTATCACCTCATCATTCAAATCCTTTATTTTGTAAGTAATTGGGTTTGTTTATTGGGTTTTAACGCTTATAGACACCTCTTCAGTACAATTTGGGGTAAAGCCTTTATCGAATGTTTTTCTTTTGTACTTTGATATTCTGACCTTATCACCTACTTTGAATTGAGGTTTTTGTTTTGGTGTTTCCATGTCACCGTACAAATTGAAATATACTAAACCTTCATTCTTCTTTTTACTAGCTTCTACAGGGGTCATTTTTATCGAACTATGTCTGGTGTTGTTATACTGTTTTAATATTTTAGGTAATACGTCTAGGTACTGCGTATTGCCTTGGACAGTAAATTGCTTCCACATTTTAGTCTTGATTGTTCTATTCCATCGTTCACAAACAGACGACTTTTCTTCGTTCTCAGTTGAATATAACGTTGTGCTATTCTTCTCTAGCAGGTCCTTCACGTGTTTGTTGTAATACTCTTTACCCTTGTCAACCCATAAGTACCGTGGTTTTCTACCTTCCTTGAATATTGATTTAAATGCTTCAGCAACGCTTTCACCTTTTTTATTCTTTAATGGTACGATCCAACCGTCTTCGTTCTTTCTCTTACGCAACATGTTATCATATATGAATAGGATAGATTATATCACACTAAAGTATCTTATCAAGAATCTATGGTTTACGACGTGATTAATTGGATCGAATCTTACGTTATGAATCGTATCTAAGTATTGTGTTCCTTTGTCCTGTTCATGCAAGAAGTATAAGCACCAATAACCGCATAAAACACTATTCCTCTCTTGAATCTCGTCTACGTTGTATATTACTTGCTTGCGACTAGTTGATAAGTACTTCTTAATCTCCTCAGCCATGGGTAAACCAAATGAATCGAAGTATTCACAATATTCATCAACGTTTCTATAACAAACCCAGTGAGTACCAGGGCCAATCTGTGTATCTAGATTAATGATTCCACATTCTTTCTT
>JAOBAT010146251.1:0-11136 GCA_026413305.1 Hydrozoanthus tunicans
AGGCATTTATTTCTTGTAAAAATATTCTCCACAATGTTCATTGAACTTCAATTTTCGCACCGTCGACAAACTTGACGGCTTTCTCCATTCGCTGAAAGTTTTCATTCACTGCTTTACCTGGTTATTTTTTTCAGTTGACGTTTCTTGTAGAACTTTTCTCGGATCAATCTTCAATACTTGTAATTTCGAGCGGATAATAAAATTCACCGGACATTGTTTCGACTTGTAAAGTCCGTAACTCAAAAAAGTCTGTACGGTAGCTTATTGATCTAAGTTCAGCCAATCAGAACGCTGGAAATTTGGTTATTGACCGAAAATCAGAGTTACCATTTAATAAATTTATTTATTACTGAATTGTTGAGCTAAAAATTGTTGAAAGTTTAAAAAAAATAGCTATAATCGAGCCCGAGCCTTAGCTTGTTCTTAAACTGTCCTTAAATTTTGGCCAATCTGAGTCTCGTTCTGGTAAAGTTGTTCTTATAAAAAATAGCGTGTATATATTCATAAAGTCAGTTACCCGTTAATTAACTTTCGTGCGGTTATTATGTTTTACAAACTCTTAGTGTACGTTGTTCAGAACTTGAAACTACGTAAGAGATCGTTGTTCTTACACAACATTTTCAAAATATTAATTAAATTTAGTACATATGAACATTTCCTTGAAATAAATTAAGACGTACACTGACGATTTCTACTAATCCATCAGATCTGCTTGGTGCAAATGCACGAAAGTGTTTCCCAAGGACTAAACTGAACAATTGAGATTTAAAAAAAGCCGTATGCGTTCTTCTCAACCTTCTGGAAAGCAGCTTTTGTACAAGAAGTTACTCATGGAATAGTCCCGTTTAGTAAGTTGTGGTTTTTATTCGAGCTTTGTTACAACAAACTTCTGTTGCAGAACCAACAAAACAGTTGAAGTAACATTTCTTTCGTTGAGTAATCGATTACTTCAAGCTTTTGTAAGATCGTTAACAGAATTGAATAGTTGGGAATTTTAGTATCTCACTAACAGCTCAGAGCACGAAGAAACAACTAAGGTATTTAAATCAGAAAAACCAGCAGAGTTTAAGTGTCCTTTGTCTATTTTCCATGTTTGATTTATGAAACGAAATAAGGGAGGAATCCTTATACTGATCTAATAAGTGAATGTATCTTAGACGTAATGATCGTAAGGTCCTTAAAAATGAAAAAAACTTATACTACCCATAATTCATGGGTCACAAGATATTTCCTTGGAAAACATACATGCAGACGCTAATGAAAAGAAACGCGTCAACATTTTAAGATTCCAATATTTACTTTTTTTTCAGACGACAGTTTCTTACAATTCAATTTATATTTGTAGCATTTTCAAGTGTCAGAAATATTCATTAAGTTTTTCGCTGATCAACGATTGAGCTACCTATTTTTAATTCATTTCTTCTTAAGATTTTTTTTCTTAGACTGAACAATATTACGCGGATTTGTAACAGGAAGATTTCTGTCTATCCATATCCTTCACCAAAATTGGTTAACTCTCTTGTCGTGGATTAATTATTAATCCTTTTCGAGGCCATGAAAAGCCTAATGAGAAATCGATTAATTTTTTTCGATGTCTTTTCTTATTTCCGTAACAACAGACTCAGCTAGTCTCATTTGCATACTTATTCAGAATTATCGTCGAAGATTTTCAAGTTTTTGGTACAAAAATGAATGCAATTGACTTGTTTATATTTTTTCTTCGGATTTTCAAAAGTGAAATATGAAACTTTATTTGGTAAGATAAATATGAACCCTTGTTTTGTTTGGATTCGTGCATATTGGAAACTCGGCGATCAAAAAGGAAAAATGGCTTAAAAAGAGCTTCCATGCTTTATTATTGACCAGCCAAAAATTAAACAAATTAAACTGGCCTCATTTTTACGAGTACGAGCTTTATAAGAGCATCAAGGCTTCAGAATGATTCAAAAATTGAGAAATTTATAATATCTCAACTTTTTTTTAAAGATTTTGATCAAAGAAGCAATTCGTCGCTAAAAACACTGATACTGGTTTCTAAGATTCATCAAATAAATTTTGTATCTAACAATAACTGCACATGTGGATTGTTTTTACTTTCCCTAAAATCCAAATAATACAAATGTTAGATTAAATAAAACCATCAGAATTTGAAATTCTTGATCATTGAAATAAAAGCTACCATGCCTTATACTCAAGTAAAAACTGTCCAGTTTCATTCTTCTTTTAATTTCAAAAGCTTTATTAATCCTTTTAGAATAAGTCGTTTTGCCTTGGTTAATTCTACCAGCTGAAGCCCATCATTTTTATTGAGCAAATTTGGGAGAATTTTGCTTTTCATCTCGAGAAATTCGTTTTGTTTGATCGATTGTCAATGTTTCAATATCAAATGACTTGCTTCGTATGTCGGTTATATGTAATGAGAAGATATAGATATTAATGACTAATGAAATTGAAAGATTTAATGACGCTTGGCGCTAGAAAACTAAGAAGACGTTCGTAAACAGTTAGACATTTAATTATTTTAAGAAAAACTCTTGTTAATTTTGTATCTAAAATGACTACATTACTTGTTCTTCAATCTTCAGGTCTTTATAAGGTATAGAGGTTTTCGAAATTTCGAACTTTACGTTTTAGCTTGGAGAATAAGATTACAAGACTAGATAGGACTCTAAAGTAAAGTTTAGGAAAGTCTTTCAAGCTTTCGTGTTTTGTCTGACTACTATTTCTAAAATCTTAATAGGTTTGTGTTTCCTGAGACTGATATGAGGAAATGCATTTAATCTAACAATGTCTTCATTCAAAACAGAACAAATAATTTGAAGTAAACACTGTTCAGTTGAAATCAGTAGCGGAACAGAATCATGGAAACAGCGGAAAAATTACTAAAATCAACTCAACCTTCCAGAATATTTCACGTACTATAAAAAAACTTAGAAAAACTGAACACAGGACATGTTCAACGCATCACGTACATTTGAAAGCTAAAGTTGTGTGAAGCTTCAATGAACAGGAAAAGAAAAATCAATACCAATGTAATTGCTTGGAAATTAAAGCGCCACGAAGGTTTATTCCGCAATTTGTTCAGTGAAGATTAATTAAGTCTTTGTTGCTAGAACTGGTGAGGTTAGTTTTTTTTTTTTAACTATATATAATCTGGATAAAAATCAGCTAAGAACACGTAAAGCATCTTCTCTAATGAAATAGTTGAATAGCAAGAAAGATTTCTCGAAATCCTATGTAAATGTCTAGTGGTTCTAAACATTTAAATCAATTTTTTCTCAGCTTAGTTATAGTTATTAAGACAATATAAATTATCTGACTTTTCTGTAGCTAAACAGTTGCTTGTTTTGTTTTTTTCGGTGTTACCAAAGTATTGATGTAAGTACTAAGGTAATTGCTTGAAATTTTTTTTATTTAGAAATTTAATTTCAAATCTACAGAAACAGAAAACATTGAATGATCATTTTTGAACTTGAGAACGACAGAACGCTACTCTATGAAAGTATAATCATTTTGATGACGTACACCTTTTTGTTTAGTCTGTAGATGTTGCTGAATGTATTTGTAGCAATGAAACTGGATTAACTTTTAAGAGTGCTCTGTATAGAAATGCTAGAGCTGGGCAAAACCGTTGAGATCGGTTTAACTTTGCATGGTCACGTGACTCTGACATTCAGGGGGGGACTCCCTATTGGGATTGTAGGTATGACCGTCATATTTTTTTTTGAGGTTAAAGTTGCGAATCCGTTGTATAAAAGAAATACAGTGTTAAACCAAGAGCTTTGTATTTTTTAGGGTTAAAAAACTCCAAATTATTGGACTGCTTGCAGCCCCGTGTTTAAGCAAACGTGCGTACTTAAAAGAAGTTAATTTAAAGACAAAGGACTTGCGTCGACCCACTACGGATAGCCAGGGAAAACTTTTAGCGTTGTATTGGTAATCTTTAGGGTAATTCTAAAGCCGAGAAGTATTTTTAGGATGGAAAATTTGTATCCCTTGGTATTTTTTAAGGTATTTTAGGGACTTTTCCGACGATGATCCCTAAATAGGTCAACAAACAAAACTGAATCACTGACTAGATAGTTAGTTGTTTGCTATGGCAGCACTTACGCCATTAGCACGCGTCTTATATTGCTAGCACAATTTAAACGAATACTTTTTTTCCGTCTTACAGTTTTCTTTAAATTAAATTAACGTAACTAGGTTTTCGTTGAGATAAAAAGGTTGACAATTCTTCAATTTTAAGAAAACACTCGAAAGATACGCCTAGGTGGTTCAAGCACTTATCTCTTTGAAGTATCTTAATTTTGAAAAGTGTTTATCACTTCGATTTCTTTGTGTTTCGTGTTTGAAGAATTGACTTTGATATAGAATAATGATTGCTGTTAATGTGTCGGCTAATTTGGATGGATTTAACCTTAAGCAAAAATGAATATTTGTAGTAAACACTTTGATTTTAATCTTTCGAGGTTGATAAAATAAAGGGGATATTTCATTATTCAACTTGCAGAAAATGTATTTGGACAAAGTTGTATCCGTTCAAGGAAGCTATCTGGCTTGAGGTAAATCTTCTTTCTTTCTCTGTTTTTTCCTTTTTTTTACCGTTATATACTGTAATACACTGCGCAAATGTTTGTCACCTAAATCCACCCTCGTGCAACCACTTATGGGAAATTTAATATAAGACTTTGTGAATCAAAACATTTTGAATTTTGTTTAAGCCTTCGGTCTTTTCTACGTTTTCTTTAGTTCTGTTAAAAGGCTATTTAGACTTATATGGCTCGAAAAGGACAGAACTACAAAAATCTTGTGATGACAGTATGACAAGATACTACAGAAAATGTAGGAAAGAAGACCCGCGGCTAGAATAATGGTGCAACTTACAACGATGGGCCAATATTTTAAGACCCTCTATGAGACCAAATTTTCGAAAGACCTTTAGTTAAATCTTGCTGAAATCACGAAATCCAGATCTTTAGTTGCCGTATCGGCTTCATAGCAAAATTAAACTTCATTTTTTGTATTATATTCAAGCTTTTTGAGTTTTTGGGATACTAAAATACCTTTTGAATTTTTTGTTTTTTCAAAATTTTTTTTTCAGTAAATCGTTCAGCTAAAGTGCAAACAATTAAGATATTTCTTGTTTGTCAAAATAATTATCTCGTCCGACAGACTAGCTAATCTATTAGCCTCACGTACGGTCTCCTTATTAACAAAATAGAGTTCAAAATACATATTGATTTTTTTAGTTTATTAATTTTGTTGAAAAACTGAAGACGTCAGAATGCACTAGATTTTTTGTTTTGGCCTATCAAAATGAGGCTCATAATATAAAAATAGAATTTTGGCTGAAGTTTTCTGTGGATAAATTAATTGTTGGTTTGTTGCAAAATTTACTATTCTATCACAACAAAAACATGAAAACTTTTTGTGTATTGAATTTTGATATAAGCATGAATTATGTTATAGTTTTGAACTAATCTTTATGCATTTGCTTCAAATTAACTACTTACAGGTTTTTTATATAGACATTTGACATATACCTGCAAAAAGAAGGACGTTACATGGCTCTATAGCTATGCTCACTATTTTCTGAACAACCTGAGTCAAATTAATCTTGTTGCTGCCGGAGCGAAAGCAAGTCGGCAGCAGGCTCTATTCCGGCAGAAAAACTCGATATTTACTTCCGGTTTTAGCTATTTTCCATATATGGTTGGTTCAGCCTCTCGAAGCCAGTCAGGGGAGTGAATTCATGGCTTTTTGCTTCATCGACATCACTCATCGACTTTTGCCAGACAAAATCTTTAAAAGTTGTTCCATAATTAAACATTCGAGTTTAAAACACGTTACGTGCCGCATTGTACCGGCGGCTCAGCAATAGGGAGTCAGCCAGCTATTTTCCATATATGGTTGGTTCGGCCTCTCGAAGCCAGTCAAGGGAGTGAATTCATGGCTTTTTGCTTCACCGACTTCACTCGTCGACTTTTGCCAAACAAAATCTTTAAAAGTTGAACCATAATTAAACATTCGAGTTTAAAACACGTTACGTGCCGCATTGTACCGGCGGCTCAGAAATAAGGAGTCAGCGGAGAAAAAGTGAAGCTATGACGTCAGACAGGAAGAGTTGGTTCGAATTGAAAAGATTTATTACTACGCTCGGCTTCCCATAACCTACGTCACCAGTTACTTTCGTTTACCGCTGATAAGTTGACAAGCGCCCTAAACACGCACATTCTAACTAGAATTTCTCGTAATATTAACGCGACACGAGGAGAAAAAACTTTTAATTACGGTTTCCACACCTTTAAGGATTTAATTCTTAGGATCAATTCAGTTCCCCTTTAACAACCTTGGTCTATTAGTTCTTATTTTGTTCGTTGGCCATTCAGGCTACCTTTTTAAGCGGACTAACTTTGATTTCAAAGCAACAAAGTAAACAGAGGTCAAACTGAACTAAGAGCGTAAACTTTTACTTTTTCTTGTTCAATCTAAAATTAAATCATATGTTACACTTTTCAATACAATACGCTCTGTTTTTGTTGTAAACTCTATCTCAATCACTCATTTATTTATTTGTCGGAATATTTCTACGACCAGTCATTTTAAGACCTTTTGAAAATCCCCGAATGTAACTGTTTGTTTAAATACATATTTTCTGTTTGTCTGTATGTTTAGTCAAACAGCAAACAAGAAAACTATATCAAGACTTTGCGTGTTGGTTCGGGCAGTTTGATAATTGTTCTCGCAATTTGTTCATGTGATAATACAAACAGTTCTTAATTAGATCCTTGGGTTATTATGAAAGTTTATGACGCGGTGAATAATCCGGCAGAAAAAGAATCAAACCAGTTAACTCCTAAACAGTTTTTCTTCCTTCTGTGGTCTATTAAGTTGACTGAAAATTATACTGCTTGTCGATTTATTTGATAACGACAAACTTAATACAAGTGCCGTGAAAAGCAAGCTGCGAAGCCGAAATGTGAATGGTTAACATGAAGATGAGGCCTTCTTAAGCTGTTGTTCTTCTTCCTTAATGTTTGTGGCCCTTCTTCTCATGTTCATATAGCAATTTTAGTTTCCCCTTGTAAAGGATTTGCTTAAAGAACAATCTTTAACATCAGGAGGCCCATTTACAAGAAAGCATGGTGCGCTTCGCACGAACTACTTTCAATAAATGGACTCAACAGAATTACCCCCAACCAATGCGATATTATCATATCTTCATCCTGTCATCGCAGCTACTCATTTTCTATAGATCAATTCAAGTTAAGTTTCTCTTTTTTAATCCTCTGCAATCGGACAAAGTAAAAACAAAGAAAGTCGGTTAAGATTGTTTGTGACTTAATTTTGCATCAAAACTGATCTGCCAGTTTTTACTTATATGTTCTTTTGTCACCGATTTAAGAAGTGTTCGCAAAAACTTGGGAACCAGGTTAGTAAAACTGCATGCTCTTTATTTTAGATATTTTTATGCGTACGCTTGTTATCAGGAAAAAGATCTCGACACTTGTAAAAACGTGCAACATCAAAAAACGTCCTTGATATGTTGATAATTGGTATTCCAAACATACATACAAAAAATGACAAATTAGTAAGTTTCAGGTCGTAAATTACAGTTTCATTCATTTTCAAGTCTCTCAGTAGCTTCCTTGAACCTCGCAACTTCATAAAATTTCAAAATAATTTTTTGATGTACAGAAAAAAATAGAAGAGCGAGGCCGTGAATGAAAATCTACACGAAGAACTAATAAAATCTTAATTAGAGTAGATAAATCAGGATGAATTGGAAGACTCCGATTTTCATGAAAATAACGCTTAGTTAAATTTTGAAAAATTTTTTAGAGAATATTTTGGCTTTGATTGCATTCTAAAGAAAAACTCTCTTTTACTTAACATATTTTCATGAACGAAGCGAACGAATATTTAATTGGACTACTTCTTTCATGCAAATTTTTGCACGTTACTGAAATAGAACTTAAACGCACAAAATCGGCTTTATTTACAACAATCTCAAAAAGTGTTTTGTTTTTACATTGTTTCGAAGGCAGGTGCCAAATTTCGATCAATACATCGAAAAATGAAGTTGCTAGGGTGACTGGTGTTTTCGGCTTTCAAACAAATCTCTTCTACTTCACTCTTTTTTCAAAATGTTATTTCAGAAACAATATATTGTTAAATGGTTAGTAATTTTTTCGAAAATTTTTTACTAAAATTGGGTTTCTAAGCTAAATTTACTATATGCAACAGCTAGCTATAGTTGGAAGTCTTGTGCTGCTCTCGTGAAATAGACTGTACGAAATTAAAAAAATGGAGACTGTACGGTGGTAAAATGTGACAGAGGGGTAAAAAATTTTCAAATTAATTTCCAAGCCGCTGAAACTTTCTGTATTGCGTTTACCTGTTTGTTAAACTTCCGAATACTAAGTTGTTGACCACGGTTTTTAGATATGTACCTCTCAAAAGGTTAACTGAGTAAACAATCACGTTAATTCAAAAAAGGGAAAACATCAACTGGCAAAAACATTTAGTGTTTTTATGATCCAAAATTTTCTAGCTTTTCTATATTTATAAGCATATAGTAAATTTATTACAGTCGATTGTTTAAACTATGACATACTAGTTTTTTTCTTTTGCTGTCAAAATAAGATATGGCTAAATATAAAATAATGACACCTTTTTGATATCCATTTCACAGCTTGGTTCAGTTTAAGATTTTAGCTAAACTGAGGACTTCCGTGTTAAGGCCACAATGATTTGGTCCAACCGCGGGGCACAAGATTTATCCACAAGTCAGGAAATCCACGAATAGCAGCTCTCAAGTTTTAGAAAAGGTAAAAGATCTCGCAGCAACAAATTTGTAGTTGTACAAAGCATATTGAATTTATTTTTGTTCTCAACCCGTTCAATTATTTTCCCTGCCAAGCATTTGGTTTCTTAGTGCATGTTTTCAAAATTCATCAACACCTTCCTGTTTTTCCTGTTTGAAGTTATGGAACCCCTTTTCAGTCAAGGCTTTCGGTATCAACCTTTTTAGTCTTGGCTTTTCGGTCTGCTAGGGACGAGGGGATGATTCGAGGGGGTTCCCATGGGGGAGGGAGGTAGTCCCTGCTTTAGGCTGGTTGGTATGACCGTCATATTTTTTGGGGGTTAAAACACTCAGTCCGGTTTTTTAGGGGTTATTAAAGGGAAACTGGTATTAATCCAAAAAGGCGAAGCTATTGAACTGCTTTCAGTCCCTTGTGCTGGTAAACGTGCATACTGAACAAGAGTTCAAAAAGTCCTTTAGCGAACGTGCGATTACGCACACGCCTTTATGCACCGAATTTCTCCGTTTAGCACAACACGAGGAGACTTAGTGCCAATCCGCTAGCTTTATATGGGAAAATATAAATCATCGATTGGCATTTTTCAGGGTAATTTTTAAACCGAGAGGTATGTTTTTAGGGTGAAAAATCTTTAAGTCTTTGTATTTTTAAGGGTCTTCGGGGATTTTTCTGAGGGTCATGGAGGGTTCCTTGAGATCTGGAGGACCTACCTTACGATGGGATTTTGCTAATCTAGCTTATGCTACCTAAAAGAATTCAAGATCATAAATAGTAAACAATCTTATGAATAAGTTAACTTTGCCCTTTGGCGATTAAAATATAAATAATTGAAGTCTATAACTTAAGACATGACCTCACACGTGCTTTGCAAGAGTTGAATTAAATATATTACGTACGTATTTACTATGCGCCTTAATCGTGGCAAAGAAATAGTCAATTTTATGTTTTTGACGAGCACAAATTCGTCCTGGCTTGACTAATATAATAAGGACACCTGGTTTTGTTTTTGCACGCTTATAGAAAGAGTACAGTAAGTCAAAAGCCCAAATTTCCGATGACCTCACCATCTGCGTCAATGAGTTTAATCACTATTGTTATTATCATAAAAGATAAATCCTCTGTCGAGCCTAAGGCCAACACTCATCTCTGGTTTCTGTACTGTTAAGCGGATGAGAGTCTTTGACTCCCCCTCGACAAGATACTTATCTATCGCAGGTTAGCCCTCAGCAGAACTGGTACTCATTTATACAGCTGAGTCACTATCACTAATATCATTATTATCGTCACTCTCATTATTATATGTCATATATATCATTGCTATTAGTATTATTATTACATGTCATATATATAATTGTTATTAGTACTATTATTATCATTGCTTCAATTCAGATGGCAAACCAGACAACGTGCAGCAACCTCGGTTGCGAGACAAACAAGTCCGATACGTCGGAGGAAATGGCGCCATTTAACCCCACCATGATCTTGGCGTCTTCAACCTTGCTCATTATCATTTCAGTGATGGCCTTATTTGGCAACTCTCTTGTGATTGCTGCGTTTGCTACGTTCAGCAAACTTCGCAATGTTACAAGTTACTTCATTGTATCACTGGCTGTGGCAGGTGAATAAAGTTTGCATTTTGCAACGACGATAATGGAAAAAATGGTAGTAGTAGTAGTAACTGTAGTAGTTGTTGTAGTAATAGTATTTGTAGTTGTATTAGTGTTAGTATTAGTATTAGTTATCGTATTTATGTTAGTATTAATGCTAGTATTGTTTATAGTAGTAGTATGTTTTAGTAACAGTGCAGTAGTAATTGTAACTTTTCATACAACATTCCCGGATTTTTAGTTTTAGTATTATTAGTGTTAGTATTAATTTTAGTATTATTATTAATTGTAGTATAATAGTATTGGTAACAGTACAGTATATACATACAATATCCCCGTATACTGTTACAGGGTTATAGTCACTTAGTCACTGTCGTTGTCATAGTAATAGTCACGAAATCACGGTCACATTCACACTATTAGTCACACAGATACGGTCACAATCGTAGTTTTATCTTGAAGAACGTCACAATCGTAGTTTTATCTTGAAGAGAGCCAAGCATTTGCTTTTTTATTTTTTTTTAAAGTATGATTTTATTGTTCTTATTTTATCTGTCACAAACTTTCCCTTATATCTTTTTTTATAATAATAATAATGTTTAGCATTTATATAGCGCTCCTTTCCAAGTGGATACGATCAAAGGCGCTTAACAATGATTTACAGATGACTCTGGTATTGAGGGTCTTAGATAGTCCGCTATATA
>JAOBAT010146262.1:0-11130 GCA_026413305.1 Hydrozoanthus tunicans
ACTTCTGATTTTTGACCAACTAGTATGATTTTACTAAAACAATTATCCCTCTCGCCCTCATGGGCTAGTAGCCAAATTGCCCATTTGGGCTCGAGGGATAATTGTTAAATATTCCTTGCATTTGTCTGGCCGAGGCAAGAAGAACTGTTCTGCAGTATGAATGAGATTCGAAACACACTTTCACATAAGATTTTTTGACAGACAACGTATAAGAGTTAGGGAGACGCTATCTTGATGATCTTCTTGATTGATTGATTGATTGACTGATTTGAGCACTTGATGATTCTGAATAATAAGCTGCACTTACAATAAGCTTTCGATTGTAACTACCGTCTCTATCAGGTTCAGCACAGGCTTTAACTCCTTCTGCCTTTGTGCCATTTTACTGGCTGTCTTCTTATCATCAGCAAGTATGTACAACACTGCTAACGAGACCCACCAAGGCCAAAACAGCTGCTAAAACTCAGACTTAAACTACTTTTAAGGTCCAGTACAGGCTTTAGTTCCTTCTGACCCATGAGACCTTAGTGCAATTTTACTGGCTGTTTCCATATTATTAGCACGCGTGTGCAACACTGCTGGTTTTTCATCAGCAGTCAGATCCCACAAGCGCAACGCTTACAATCCTCATAAGAAGGGTAACCATCAAATGGTTTGGGAGGTTATTCAGCCTAGAAGCTAGTTAGATAAAGGGAGGGGATTGGCCCTACAGCTAGCTCCTGAGCTGAATAACTTCCAACACCATCTGGAGGTTACTAATTGATGAGGAAAAACTGGTGATGAAAAACCAGCAGTGTTGTACATGTGTGCCAATGATACGGAGACAGCCAGTAAATTGGCACTAAGGCAGAAGGAATTAAAGCCTGTACCGAACCTGATGAGAACTAAAGTTAAAGTTGAAAGCTTGTCGTAAGTATATCTGATTATCCAGAGTCTTTTAAAAGTGTTCAAATCGGTTCTGAAACAACGGGATAAAGAACAGCGCGTCACTCAAACCTTTTCAGCTAAAAGTTCCTCGACTCTTGCCACCTGTCGAGCGTACTCGGCAATCTGTTCTTTGAGTGTTTCTTGTTCCTCCAACGAGTCCTGCAGCTGTTGATGGATGCTCTGGCTCTCTTCTGTCATGGTCCCCAAGTCAGATTGCAGTCTCCTGTTTTCTCTTATCGCCATTTCCCTGCCGCGTGTCATTTCTGCTAATTCCTCATCTCTGGAGTCAAGTTGTCGACGTAGACTCTTTATCTCTCTGTCTTTTAGGCCTGTTTGTTCAACTGAGTGACTGAAAAAACAGACTAAAACAAATTACGCTTTTGAAGTACGGCTGGAAGGAAAACATTTAACGACGGGCAATATTGAACAACAAACAAAAACCACTAGCTAGGGAAGTTTAGTCCCTGAAGGTTGTTCTCTTTATGATGTTAAAAAACATTTATTCTTTCGCTAATAGGTAGTTAAGCAAAGAGCAGATGAAAGCTTGTCAGTTTTCTATTCTGAGCTTTTAAAAGTTTTTAATCTTTTCTAGAATACGATTTCATCGACTACCCCTATTCGTCTGCCTCTATACGAGCAAAGGAGAAAGCTTCAAGAGAAACTTGTCACTGTGTGGAGCGGACGACAGACGAGTCACACTTCGAATACATGTCACTTACGTGTCGGATTTTAGCGCGAATTTTCCCGGCTGTCGGCCGAGAGCAACGTGTGATTGGATAAAGCAACCATTTGTTATCTTGATAACTTACCTCATTGGTTATAAATGTGATAGTTTAGTGTCTTCTGCTGTAATTCAAGTGTAATTTAGAGCAAGGCATATCTAAGACAAATAAAGGTTTCAATTACCCCAATCTTGCCTCCAATTCTTCCATATTTAGCTGGAGTTCATTTTCTGCCTTTTCCTAAACAAAAAAAAAAACGGCATTATACAATAAGAAAGTTGAACGGCTTCCCCAAGGACGCATACGGCTAACTGTCGATAACTGGTCCGCAATGGAGCCATGAGTTAAATTATGTGAAATATGAAAAACTTTGTACAGCGTTTGTACATTAAAACTTCCCTTGGAAGCCAGAATACCTCATATCATTTCCACTAGAACCTAAATAGGAAAAACACGAGTAATCTCGGCACAAAAAAAAAACTAACAAAAGGTAAATATAATATAGAGTAAGAAGCAAAACGAAAACGATCTTCCTCAGAAAAACGAAGAGTATAATTGTTTCTGTGAGAAATGGACATTTGCAGTGTCACAATGAATTTTCAAATAAATCGCCGGATACTAAACTTTGTTTCGTATATTTCTCCAAATATATGTGGTTTTCCAAGCTCGAACTTTCACGATGCGAAATTTTTCAGTTTTATTTATAAGAACTACCTTGCAATCAAAACTCTCGTTTAGTGAGAGTGCAAGCTTCACGTTTTTCGTTTCAGTACATACATCGAACGAATCAATCTCACCGGATCTCCGCTGATGTATGTTTTCAAATAGTTTAGTGAAATACTCGCAGCAGCCCAAGCCATGCTTCACTTCCAACATGCACAAACTTTGTAGAACAAATTATGATTCTCGCAAGAAAAAATCATAACACTCAGGTGATTGCGGGGAAAACAGAATTTGAGTTTGAAGAAAGTTTTTCAATTACAACTCCACCTGCTGGGTAGACCAAAGGCAAATTAATTCCATTGTTTGACGAATGTTTGAGTTTTCGAAAAAAAATACCGGTCTGTCATAAATAACAAGGAATTGAGGTCTCTCAGCAATGATAACATTAACTGAAAATATATAACACAAAATCCGCAATAAAATTAAGAAATAGTTATTATAAAAAACGTTTTGACATTCTCGTTTTGCACAATGAGCAAATTCAAAAAGCGATGAAAATAAAATATAAATCCTAATTTGATAAAATTTTGATACAACGCGATACCTTCGTCTAATTGGTGACTCCCATAATGAAAACTATTCTGTCACTCAAACTTGCAAGGGGTTGAAAACCAAAAAATGCTACCAAACCACTCTCTTAATTATGGTTCTAGCGTGCATGAAAATTAAAGTAAAACGTTTTCAACAAGTTTTCCATTTCAGTGAATACTCCTATTTTAATTTCAATTCTAGTTAAGCTCGACAGACGTTTAAAATGCTTTCGATCAATCCTATTCTCTAAGTACGAACATTAAATTATTCTGTATATCATATTCGACTCAGGACCAAGATTTTAAATTTCTCAAGCTTTTGTTACGTTATGGGAACGATAAACGGCACGGTACTTAAACTATTAGATCAACAACACGGACAAATATCATCTAATATTAGTGAAACAAAAGTTTTGTTTTTTTACAACGTTTAATGACCTAGGGAAACTCCGCAGTTTTTGTAAAATAGTTTGCTTGTTAATCGGGTGGCTGACTCAAATCAGTGTTTTCAAAATAAGCCGTCGGCCGTCGCATCCTATACGGCAACTCTGCGCAGTTTGTTACTACCTGTCTACTTTTTTGTCATTTTATACGTTTGCTTGAAAAAGAAAAACTGTAAGGCGGAGTGGATAATAAATGTTTTTCCAACGTCTAATTTCACGTCTAGGGAAAAATACATTCGTTTTTGCCTTAAGCTGAGCAGTTTAAAAGATTAAAAGGGATATATATTCCAAGATTTCCAGACCTATTTGAACCAATTGTGTGAAATGAAAAATTCGTGACGTTTCTGTGCACGAAGTTTAACAACTCTTTAACGTTAGAAGCAAGCTAACTGATCGTTGTTAAAGCTCGCGTTAGAGTCGGCCTTCCTCGCCGGACGGGTTGATTACAGCTTTGTGAAAGTTCTGCAACTTTAAATGAATCAAAACGAATGCCGGCAAAAAGATTGAGTTCAGCATGAACGACTGATCGTTGTTAAAGATCGCGTTAGAGTCGGCCTTCCTTGCCGGACGGACTCATTACGGCTTTGTGAAAGTTCTGCAATTTTAAATGAATAACAACGAATGCTGGCAAAAAAGATTGAGTTCAGCATGCACGATTGATCGTTGTTAAAGATCGCGTTAGAGTCGGCCATCTGTCGAGCTCAGTCGCGACAAGCACTGCACATGTATCACGTGATGTTTTCCTGCAAATCGGTAGAAAGCGGCCAATGATTGATTAGATGTATAAACGCGCCAAACAAAATTTTTTTATTCTAAACCAAGTTGGTAATGTGCTTAGAACAGTTTTGCACCTTTTAATCTGTAATGAAACGAGCACGTACCATTTTTATTCGGTTCGCCTCAAGGCTGACGACGCTCTCCGTTTTCTCATCAACCTGTTTTTCCAGTTCATCTCTTTCTCGATCCAGACTCTTTAGAGTACTCTTCAGCTGCGTAATCTCGTCTCTAAGGGCATGGTTCTTAGTCTCCAGTTCCTCTGCAAAACAACGTCATATCGAGCTATGTTAGTTGGACTGATCTGAGGTCTGGTTTATTTTCCATTAAATTGATAAGCTTGGTTGAAGAGAGCCAGCAATCTTGACGATTAACCAACCTGGTCGGCCATTACACGAGCCGTGCGACTCGTCCGCTTCAGCTAAAGACTTCTTAAATTTAAGACCTTTTCTAAACTTTTTGATGCAAAAAATTATAAAATTTAAAATCTATCAAATGAAGTCACGTGGCTTGAAAATCGTGCCCAGGCTTCTTCCGCTGACTTGCACGCTCAACAGACAGGAATAAACAAACAAGATGCGGCGTTCGTCCGATTAAAGAAAAGCGACTGCCATTGATGAACTCACTTTTACATTTTAAAATGCAAAGATACCCATAATAACCATTAACTAAATGATTTTAACGACACGCGGCCTTGAGCTTTCTCCATATGCAGCTGCTAGTGCTAAGTGAAATCTCTAACGTTCAGATTTTCGAGTACTCCAGTCTTTGTGTGCTTGCGATGCACCATTGTTAAAGCACACAAAACAACCCAGTTCAGAATTTCAGAAACACAAGTGGGCGTCGGAATAAAATGAAATAATCATCAAACTTAAGAAAGGAATAATAATGAATTACCATCCCGCTTCATTGCGTTCCCTTGTTTAAGTTTCATGAATTTTACATTTCATCCCGACTCGCGTGCGTGTTTCTGAAATGTTGAACTGGCTTATTGGCACTGTAAAGTAACATTGTAAGGAAACGTCCGCTGGCCAAAAGAGCGCAGACTTAAAGGGGACCCTGTGTTGCACGTGCTCCTACTATCGTTTCAACTTTGGAGCGAGTCTTGTTAAAAATTTTTAAATATAAGAAATAGAAATCATACAAACCAACTCTGTTCTCTAAGTTGAACGCTTTCTCCTCGACAGCGTTCAGTTCTCCAGCTTTTGAGGTGAGTTTCCTCTGCAAGTCATCAGCAGTCCTCTCGGCGTGGTCAACCATGATTTTGGCTTTGTTTGCCTCGGACTCCTGGCCAAGTGCAGCCTCCTGCGTGGCCGACAGCTGGGCAGCGGTGTGCTTGACTTGCTCTTCCAGACTAGTCACCATGCCACGCAGTGAGCTCACTCGGGCATGAAGTTCATTCCTATCATCTTCGACCTTAAATGGAACAATAAGTTAAATGCCTATAACATATAATTATTTTTGTAACCATATGAAGTGTTTGGAAACTAAGGACGTTTAAGGAACGAATTTTTGAATTCGGTCGTGTTCTCGATTTATTATACTCATTTGAAGTTCAAGTTTTGTTGGTTCACGACCGCGTTTTAGGGGAACTGGGTTATAACGCCCTACCCGGACATCTCTAGATCAAAACACAGCAATATGGACAAGAATGAATCAGAGATTTTTGACTCAGAAGTACATTCTAGTTCCTCATACCGTTCTCAGTTCTTTTCCCCCTTTGTGTTAAAAAAAAATCTCATTTGTTCGATATTGCAAGTCGGGAATGACGTCACAACCTAGTCCCCTGAAACGCGGTCGTGAACCAAGATGTCTGAAAACCTTGCTAGTTTGAGCAACCGTAGAAAAAAGACAATTTGACCAAATTCAAATTTTTTTTTGCAGATATGTATATACATACTTTTGTATATGAAATGATTTGAACCAATGAAAAATGTTAGTGATGTATGCACTTTAACCATGTCATCCCTAACAAAAGAGACTTTCTTAGAACCTTAATGATAAAACACTGCGACAGCATAAAAAGTAAACATTACAAAGTTGTTAAAATTTAGGTTTGAGATATCTATTTTTTTATGCCAGTGAAATAACAGAAGGAAAACAAAAATATTAACTACTTACCTTCTCTAACAGATTTTCTAGGTTTCTGATTTTCTCTTCGTATCTTCTTCGTTCTTGCAACTGGCTTTCGTGCATCACCTGCAAAGCAAGAGTGTGGATTCTACCTTATTTTATTCAACATTATTCTATCTTATTTTATTCAACAAAATTTGTTCTCTGCATAAGTTTATCAGCCAAAATGTCTCGTGTAAAATAAATCAATCGTAATTTTGTGACCTTCTCAACATTGCAAACAACGTGTTGGAACGTAGTTTATCAAAGGAAACTACATCAATTGAAGCTCGCGTAATATCAATACCATTTGAAAGTCTGAAGGCTCTTAAATGCGTTAACTAAATCCAGGTTTAGAAATTATCTTTGGCATCCGCATAAATTAACTACCACATAAACAAAGTCTCCTCTTCATCCGCGTTAACCAATTGTCGTGTAATTAAGGTATGTTTCGGATAGTCTCAAGCGATTTGTCTCCCCACAGATCAGCAGGGGGCAATATCCGCACTTCAAAAGTACTAAGACAGAAGTGGTTGCAATGTTTTCGAATTTTCCAAAAGTTTCTTTAGGCAAACTTTTGAAAGCCAATATCCTTGGCCAACTCGTGAAAGCAGCGGCACATGTTCAAGCCGTACTTGCGAATAAATCCAATTAGGTTGTGCCAAAACTTGAGTAAAAGATCATTAAAACAGTTTTTATGCCATACGGCAAATTGCGACCAGGATTTTATGTCCTACGGCCCGATCCTGACGACGATTGGGTGCCGTATCGCCCCTTCTGACCAGTATTTTATTCCATACTGCCCGTTCCCTTTACCGTACCGCATATTTTATATTTTGAAATGAAACAAATCCTACAATAAAAAAAATCACACCAGTTCATGCTTTAAAAAAAGGATCACGTATTCAAACAGTTACGTTACTCTTTTTTCAGTTTCGGGCGGGCTACTTCGCGTGTAATTACTGTGAAGTAGACCCACATGCAGTTTTATTGTACCTTAACTTTGTCCTCCAAAACATCGATCTGTGTGTTAGCTCGCCTCAGGTCACTCACGGCCGTGTCTCTCTCGATCTCGACTCTGCTGAGCACGGCGGACGCAGCCCGGGATGGCGACGGTGAGCGTGCGCGAACTAGCTGTCGCCGTAACCGCTGAATTTCTTCCGTCGCCTGTTGTACACAGGTATAAAAAATAGGATTACGTAAACGCTGGATTATATTATGATACTGTACTAAGAAATACAGTTCCAGGTTCAAGAGCTTATTTTGCATCACACAAAAGTGATAACAAATGTGTAACAAGTGTTGTATGATGATCAATGATTTAAAGTCCTTCGTCTGACAGAAAACAGTCAGCTTTGTTCAACTCTTTTCCATTTTAAAACTAAGCTAAGCTAAAAGCTAAATCCTTTCTCGAGCCTAAGTGGCTCATAGAGCCGGCGAATATCTCTGATTTCTGTAGTGTTTAGCGTATGAGAGTTTTTGACTCCCCCTGCATAGGACACTAATCTATCACAGGTTAGCTCCCAGCAGAACTGGTACTCATTTATACAGCTGAGTGGGCTGGAACAAACTCAGGTAAAGTGTCTTGCTCAAGGACACAACACAGTGGTCTGACCGGGGCTCGAACTCGCGACCCTCGGATTACGAGTCGAACACACTAACCGCTCGGCCACTGCGCCGCCGACAATTACGAAAATTAAGAATATATTTATCAAATACTGTATAACAAGTATAATCACTATATATTTATATACTATTATTAATATCGAACATACAAATTTTATTTTGAGTGGTAAAATCTGTAACAGTGGGGGGAAATTGTGTATTCAAGCCATCGTGCAAGTGGTTAATGACAAAATACTTACCTGTTCATACAAGAGCTGAACGTTATCTCTGTCTTGTGTTAACGTCTTGACACTCGATTGGATCTGTCGTTTTTAAAAATACAATTTTGAAACAAGACATTACCTTAATATAGGAAATTACCACTCCATGAACTTAAGGTAATGCATGGAAATTAACGCGAATCTAATGGAAAACAACTTTCGAATAAAGAAAACTGACGCAAAAGAGGAGGTAGTATTTCACAGAAAAGGAAATTAACGCGATTAGGACACAGCTAGAAGTGACAATTGGAACAAATTGATGTCAATACTGGATGCAAAGAAATTCAAAACTAACACAACAGTATGCAAAATTCTAAACATAAGTTTGCTTGACTGAGTCTGGCCTTTTCTAGCGTTTTAAACGCATCTCCACTTCGATAGATTAGGCCCTTCCCTTTACCCCCTTAACCTAGCTTATGTGAAAGATAAAAATTAAAGGGTAAACGGAGAAAAAGAAAGCTTGCATTATTTAAAGTTTTTAGTTGTCACAAAAGTTTTGACAGGTTAATTCCAAATACTGGAAATTAAGAGCGCGGAAATTAACGCTCCACCTACGGCGGGAATTTTTGAATTTTTTGTGTAGGAAAGTAACACATTTATTCAAAGAGAAAACTTTTTGGCTGAATTAAACGTGATGTCTTCAAAAAATATGATCTTCCATACTAGAAGGTCCTCATGGAAAATTCTCTTTTCTTTCATGTATTGTACGACAACACATGTTAAAGCCGTTGCTACACGGTGCAACATTGCACGCAACGTTGCGCGGAACCGAAACCCTCTCGGTTGGCCACTCGGTGAAACCGTTGCATGCAGTGTTGCAGGAGTAGGATCGGTTTCTACTTCGCGCAACGTTGCGTGCAACGATTTCGAAGGTGGCTACCCGGTGAAACTCTCCCGTTGCGTGTGACGTTGCATCGTGTAGCCACAGCTTTATTCCCCGCTTCTTTCGCAATTTTGAATAGCCGTTGAAGCACCGGTAACGTCAGAGAGAAGGAAAGGAACTTACCTTTTTATAGGGCGGGCCTTTGTTAAGCAGTGGTGTATGATCTACTCATAGGAATAGGCCTTATGTATGTTTACGTCAAACACCACCAAGCCTCGCTTTCGAATCACGAAAATGTGAATATTTCATAAATCAAATCCCAAAGCGTCCACAAATGAAAAGAATTCCTTCGTAAACAGGGTTTGCTCGTACAAAACGCTTACACCTATTCTTGAATACGAGGCTTAGAGGTGAAATTGATTAGTTTTACGTAAACATACATAAGATACATAAGACCTTTTGTTTGAGGATCTGTACGTTGGTTAGGGTTCCTTAAAAAAATGATAGTTGGAAACGATAGTAGCTTTTTATAAACAAAATTGCCCAAGTAAAAAAACTTGCAAAAAAAATTTTTTTTTCGAATCGTTATCTAACCTCACTGAGGTGTTTTTCAAACTTCTCCACTAGTGCCTGGAGCTCGTTGCGTTCACGTCGGAGCCGCTTCACCTCTGCTGTAGGTGACCCACTCGAGCTCTGCATGGGACGTGACAAAAAACACAATAAGTAACCTTCTCGGTCGGCCAGTTCTGTCCATTTGCTTGTCTTGTCTGTGTGTAGATCTTCCTGGTAACGTTTCGTCACTCCTGCATGCTCTCTTTAGATCACAGAAACAAGACAAGCAAGTACAAAGGAGTGGCAGACCAAGAAAATAATGATTATAAACAAATTGCCCAAATCAAAAAACTTGCTAAAAAAATTTTTCTTTTTCGAATTTTCATTACGTCTTGATTCCCAACTAATACTTAAAGTCCTATGAAAGATATGAAAAAAGGTCTAAAAACCACGAAACGAAGCATTTGCGGGAAAAATCTAATATTCTCAACAAATAATGATAACTAACAACTGCAACAGTAAGAATACAAACAAGATGTTCACCTTGTCTTTGGCTGGCGACGGACGCAGCGTCCCTTTCTCCTTGGCGTGTCTCAACACTTCACACTCTTTCTTGTAAAAGTCCCTCTCCTCTTCCATTAGTTGCAGCATGCTCTCCGCTTGACCCTGAACAATCATTCAGATACAACCATTTATTATCATCGTCCACGTTTAGAATTTTTTCGACATAATTTATCTAATTGATCCCACGAACGACAGCTTTGACCTCGGAAACACCGACGGCGTTCAGCGCCGCCTTTGAATCGTGAGTTTGTGGAAAGCTCGAGATCCCAGTCCGGAGATGAATTGGCCTAGTCTGCTTAACAAAATCTGGAACCAAATTGACATTGCTACGTATAGCGAGAAACAAGAAACCTCTTAACTGGACCTACCGACAGTTATAAATTTTCTAAAAAAAACTCGTCGAACCTCTCCACAACGGCCACGTTGCGGACAGAGGTAACTGGCCGTGGTAGAGAGAGGGCCTTTTTAGAGAGTTCACCAAAAAAAAGAATAAGTGTATGAACTGTGGACAAAATCAATCAGGCTATAGAAAGGTGGCCATTAGTGGACGTTGGAAGGGCGAGCCGAAGGAACACCTGCAAGATAGACTGGTCAAGCTCTGAACTGCAAACGGAAGCGGTTCATTTAGAGCACACAAATTACCTTTCCCTTTCCTTTACTTTTCCGCCTGACGGAAGGAGACCCGCCGGGCTGGGCGAGTCGTTTCCTCATCATGTCCTGTAAAGCGTCACATTCACCCTTGTAATAATCCCGCTCTTTCTCCAGCGTCTTCACCAACGTCTCAAGCTTCGAAGGTGACTACGTGAAAAACAAATATTTTCCTTCAATATATTTTGAGTTCGACAAAAAATAGGGAAGTCATTTTTGGGGGCGTTTTTGACGTAATTAGTCACAGAAGAAGAATAGACAATGGGACTCGAAGTCCTTCGAGGTCTGCCACTCGTTCCAAGAGGACGTGAAGGTCTAACCGTCAATTAAGTTATTTTATTAAATGTTAACTCTGATTTTCGGTCAATAACCAAATTTCCAGCGTTCTGATTGGCTGAACTCAGGTCAATAAGCTACCGTACAGAC
>JAOBAT010146273.1:0-11130 GCA_026413305.1 Hydrozoanthus tunicans
CATCATAGGCTCACACTCTCTACACTTAATCCCAATTTCTGAGCCGCCATGCAACACAGACAAGTAACGTGTTTTAAACTCGAATTTCTGGGAAAGTTAGCACCATATGAGGAATTTTTTTTAATATCATTTTAACACTGAGTTAAAGACTTTGTTTGACAAAAGTTGATTTCAGGGTTTAGTTCCCCTTTAAATTAGTAATAGGAAACACATAAAAAATCAATGCAAACTATTTAAAACTCTGTTGTTTTGGTGTTCAAATGCCCAGCCTCCCCCCTCTCTTTGGATTAAATGCCTGGCCCACTGGACACTTCGTAAAATCTAATTCCCTGCCCCACGAAAAAGACTGTTTTCAAATGCCCAGGGGGGCGGGGTGGGGGAAATAAAATAAAGTTTTGAGCCAATCGATACATTACTGGAGGCCAATTTGTTGAGATTTTATGTTTTAAAGCAAAGCATCATTTTTCTGTTGCAGACACAAATACATAAGCTAGAGTTCTGAGCCCCAACATTAGTTTTATCTGCAATCACTCGCTCATTCAGGACTCTAACTGTAGAGAAGTCTTGAGTTCACAGCAAGTTTGTACACTGTCACATATTCAAAAGAAGTCCTTGCTTCTCACAGTGTGTGTTTTTCTGGATCCACATCACCTTGCACTGACCCCTACAGTACTGCCCAGTAACTTGCCTTGCAAGACTCCACTAAACACCATTTGAGTGTTGTTTCAGTATAAATAACATCCTGAATTTCCCCTTTTTTTCTCCTGGGTTGGCTGATGAAGTTCACATAGAGCCTACAATCATGATTTGATGACATTCTAAGAAATGATGTGAGCCTGTCTGCAAGATAAACTAGTCTGTTGAAAAATCTTCTGGGTTCAATCGCCGTACTTTTCTACAGCTAACTTCTGTTGCTTCAGATAAATCTGCACTAGAAGTATCTCGTTTCTTGCTTGGGTTCTGTAATGAAAAAGTGAGACAAACAGTAAAATTTCAAAAACATTATTGTATAAGGCATTGCTTGTGAAAATTTTTTTCTAAAAATGAGTTTTTATGACATTGCATATGCAAGTTAAATGCATAAATTACCACATGTTCTTGAATAACTACTCTGTCTCCAAGGAAGAATAAAGTCATTGATGCATTTGTTTTGGGACACTGACTAACAGGGGCACACAAAAGCTTAATAGAACATTTTTTTAAGGAAAAACATTGCTAACATGGTTCATGCACACATTTTTGGAATATAACCAAGGACTTTTTAAGGACAGCTGACACTTTGTCAAGGATTATATTTCGCACTCTGGTAAGCAACTTTGATTAATAATTTCAACTGAAAGCAGTTGAAATGAAACAATGTCATTGGTTATTTCAAGCAACAAAAATCTTCAAAACTTGCAAAGAAAAGAAACTCACCTTTGCTTCCCATTGTTGATGTAAATATCTTAACAAAATGTTTGTTTTGTCCGTCACTATAACTGAAGGGGATATTAAACAAGGAAAAAATATTAATAATCAGAACATTTCACAGATACTCAAAAAACACTGACATTCTACTTAAAAGACTCAACAATTCTACTGCATCAATACAGATGTGCTAATTGGCTGAAAAATGGTCAAGTAACATGATAGAATTCCAAAAGTAACGGCCCCAATTACTTTCAGATTTTGCAAGTGAAAGGGGTCACTACTTTCAGATAGCCGTTATTTTCAGACAAGTAAAAAAATGTTTGTAACTCAAAATGGTCTCAGACCAAGAGGTACTTTGTGTAGTAAAGCCCTTGACTGGGTTCACAGAGGCTAGATACACACTCAAATGAAGAAAATCTCGGGCCCATGGGCAACCCATGTGGGGCCAAAATAAACATCGCTAATTTCTATATTGCCAGCATGTTGAATACCCGATGGTGTAGTGGTCATCACGCCTGACTAGAATACAGGAGATGCGGGTTCGAGTCCCAGCTCGGGCATGACATCGATTTTTTCGGATGTGTGTCGTAAAGGTAAAAACACAGTTTGTGTTCAGTTCTCCGAATATGTACCTTTGTTGTAACCTTTGCTAAGCCTCAAAAAAAAAAAAGTACACGTACTTGTAAACATTAGATTAAAAAACAGGGCTCAACTTGCTGACTATAGGTAGCCTATGCTACCAAGAAATGTATACCTGCTACTAGTTTTTTGGAAACTGTAGACAGCTGGCTATTACAAGATTGTGTAGACTAGAACCTTTGTGACCGATAAAATCTGAGTTAATGTTTCTAATAAGGTGATAAACAATGTGATGAACAAACGAAGCTTATCTGCTTTCTTGGGAAAACAAAATCTGGAAACAAATGTAGGAATTTATGTGCCAAAAATATATCATGTTAAACCAAAATATATGGATCGAAATGTATCAGTTGAGCTCAGGCTACCTAATTTTTGCCTCTGGCAACCAACTGACTGTTTGAAAAAAAATTAACTGAAGTCATGTCCTGAGAAAATGTAAAAGTCAAAATCGCAACGAGAAGCACATGAACAATGAGACAAACAATGTGTGCCTGGATTGTTGTGGAGAAAAACAATTAATTAAACGTTGAACCCTTGTTGTTTTTGCAAGGGAGTGGAATTTTCTTTTGATAGCCAGATGGGATTAACATCATCTATATCTGCAGCTGAGTGCCAATTTTTTGTAATGTCTAGTTTGGTGTTGTGTCTTGTTGGTGAGAGTGAAAGGAAAAGTTTAACTTAATAAAGAAATTCCAGTCATGAATATGAATCTTTAACTTATAAAGGCTTTCTGCAATTTGCCTTAAGTATGTAATCTAAAGTAATTACACGAATCAGAGATTCAACGCTTGACCAAGTTTCACATATTACAGGAATGACATTAGAAAATACTAGCAATTTTCACTACATTACTATTTTGTCATGTCGAGTATTTTTTCCCAAAAATTTATACATAATCTAATAACAAACCGAAAAAAAACTTCTTCGTTTAATTAATATGTTTTTAAAAATTATTGATTACACAACAGTAATGTTTAAATATTTCATATCAGTTTTTGATGGACAAAACTAGAACAAATTAGCTTTGAAAGTTGGACGTCTGTCTTTTCGCCGAACATCATAATCGCTTTTATTTTTTGAGTAAGAACTATTTTAAAAAATCTTATAAAAAAATTGTTTTGAAAGAAACAATTTGGTCGTGCTTGGTTGAGAGTTAGTGACCAGTACATCTCGCGGCTCCCATCTTGCAACTCCACCGCTGATATAAAAAATTAGCAATCGGGGGAAAACTAGAGAAAATAGATGTGGTATTTTCAAAGCGTTTTGTCCTTTTGGTATTAACGAGCTAATTTCAAGCATTGTGTATCAACTAAAGCAGAAATGGTTCATACAAGTTACCACTTACCCTGTTCTGAAGATACTTCTTTTGTTGGCAGATAAACTACTGGTCTTCGAACCTTAAACAAACAGATCTCAATCAAGAATTGTCCATTCAACTCTTCCATTCTGCCCCAGTTATTGAAACAAATCTCAAAATATTCTAAATCATCGAAAACGAAATTCCCAAAATATAAACATCTGAAAACACAGAATTAAAAACAAACACGTCATAAAAACTTACAGCCGGTTTGCAGCCTGAATCGTTGCAGAACTTCGAGAAATTCGTTTGGTTAAAAGACGGCAGTTCTTTAAGCAGGTCACCCTGTAAGATAGAAGAGATGGAAGCTCATTTAAAAACTACGACAACTAAATTACCATTGAAAAATTAAGACATACCATTGCCTTTATGAAATTAAAATGTTCCAGAGCCGTTCTCTATTTACAGTTGCACGCCCCTCGAAATTGCGCAGTTGCGCATCCGCGCATACGTTTGACTAGAGGAGTATTGCGGGCTCTCGTAAGCGTTGCCAGAGTGACCTCAGGAAACCACAATATGGCGGACCAGACTGCTACACCAACAAGCGCAACAATTAACAGCGCGGAAAAAAGCTCCGCGGAAGCAGGCGACTCAATAGCTGCCGAAATACAGAAGAAAATTGCAGATGCTTTCGATATTTTTGATCACGAATCAAACAAAACAGTTGATGTGAGGTAAATTTAAAGCTGTACTTTAACTTAAAGAAATGTTATATTAAATTGCAGCATAAAATCCGAGCCATGAAGTTGTAGTTTACTGATCGACTTTGCTCTGGATGGCTTCTCTTATATTTTACAGGGAAGTTGGGACCATAGTGCGGTCCCTTAAATGTTGTCCAACTGAGGGAGAGCTGAGTGACATCCTATCTGAGGTTTGATTTGATAAATTTTGTTTCTTGCTGATGATTACTAAAAGTAAAATATTTTAAACTTTCACACATTTGTCGCTCAATTTATCTTTAATAAACTCACTGATCACCCCTGTCTAATACCATGCAGATTGAGTGTACTTATACTAATATAAACAGGCAAACTATAAAGCCACATACCTAATTTGTGTCAAAGTACAACCTAAGAAAGATTAGGGGATTCCCCAAAACCAATGTTAATACCTATCTATCTATGACTTATGGGGGGTATTCGGGCAAGAGGATGGGGATTTGACGTCAAGTATATGCCCCTTGGGAGAGAATTTGATCACAAACTCAGCCCTGTAGGTCGGAATATTTTATTTTCTAAAGCGCTTGGGGAAAAAATAATGAGTAGAGTGTTTTGCTTAAATTTGATTAGTAATCAGCTGTTCCCCACCCTGGAGCATTTTAATTTTTTGGGGGGGGGAAGGGGGGTTTGTTCAAATCCCAACCCCTTGCCAATATGATATACCACCCACCCTTGGGACTTACATTGATCTGGGCATTATTTGAAACTATCCAAAAGCAGGGAAACTTTGCACAGGGTTAGGTGGGGTGTTTGGGGAGAGGGGGGTGTGGAGGATGGGGGTCCTTCAAGATAAAAAGGATTGATGTGCTTTTTGAGAAAAATAAAAAATACCCCAAAAAACCAACTGAAAGCATGAAAATCTTTGGCCCTAAAAATGACTTATAGTATTGATTTTGAAAAGGGCAGAAGAAAAACTATAGAAATAAAAAAGTTCATCGCACTTTGTTTTTAAACTCTTAAAATGTCGCTTTTCTAAAATACCCTTGATTTTTTTAAACAAAACCTTAAGAGTACCAAATTGTTAGTTTTGACCCCTAGAAATTTGATGAGCACCCCTATAACCCCTGTGATTTTGTTATAGCTAAACAACCTAGGGAGGGTATGGGGGAAAACTAAGGTGGCTTCTAAGAGATTATTAAGTATGTACTGGTCACAAAATTCCTTAGGTGGAAGAAGAAGAACCAACTGGCTACATCAAGTTTGAGAAGTTTGAACCAGTAATGATGAAGATTTTACTTGAGAGAAGGTAATGTAAGATGCAAGCTACAGTTGTCAGTAAATATAGTTATCTAAATGTTATCATGATCATGATGCATTTCAAAACTTTTCCCATTTGGAAAAAGACAAAATCAGGAGTTGTGCTATATTAATATGCATTTAGTCCCAGGACTCCTCAATTTGAAAGAGTCCCTTTGTGGTACTAGTAGTATATTATACTGACCATAGCAGAGCTGTCAATTCACCCGCATCGAGCAGGTGTCACAAGATTTCAAGTCTTATCACCTGCTCACCCACATGGTAGTTAGACAGTCTCCAATGTTTACCGTATTTGATATCTAATTTTATTCTAATTGATAATTGTTCTAGAATATAATAGAAAACTTGACCTATAAAAAACTTTCAAAATATCCTTAAAATATGCAGCGTTAGCATTTTAGCCAGTGTAGCTGGCTAAATTTTCCAGGGGTAGCATACCCCCCGGACCCCCCTAGAGGCTCACACTTTCGGTGCTCGCTTACACCATCTCTGCCAGCCTATACACTGCGAGCTTCCACCAGCTGGAAGTCCACTACACTGCAGACTGCTGCCACTTCCCTGGCATCCTAGACCACACATTGGTATGAATATTAAAATATTGCATTGTTAATAGGTCGGGCCACTATTGGAAAGGAATCCAGAACTACATGCCTTGTGCTCACGTTTCACAAGATTTGGGAATTTTGGAGGTTGACAGCTCTGCAATAGGTTTCTTGATCTGCATCCCAGAGATGCATTAGAAATTCAAAAAAGTATTTGTTGAGAAGCAGTTAGAATAATGCACTGGTCACTAATTTTGCTTTAAAACTATCCCAGATAAAGAAAAATGTTTGTTGGTGAAATTTTCTCATAATTGAGTCATTGAAGACTGTGACATTTCAACTGCTTACTGCTAGTCTTCTTAATAGGCAATGTTCAGACTGTGATCTGTGCAATGTAAAATTTGCATACCATGTCAAGCCTTCCAACACCTATTTAAGCAAACAAGATCACAGTCTGTACATCACTTGAAGACTTAGTAGTGCATGGGCGGCAAAACCAGGGGGGATGGGGGTCTGGCCCCCAAATAATTTTTTGTACTAAAACCACAATAGCTTTTGAACAGTTGTTTCAGATCTTCTAACAAACTACTAAAATTTCTGCTGTGCCCCCCCCCCCAATATTTTTTTGCTTCCGATGTAGTGTTCAGTTAGCAGTCAACACATGCTAGTCCCCAATGACTCAATTTATTGTGAGACAGTTGAACAATAACTTCACAAGTATCCTCATCCAAGATTAAAAATCTCTTTCAAATTATAATGCCAGTTTCTCTTTTATGTAGTTACAAACCTGCACCAGAAGATCAATTAACAAAAGCCTTTGAAGTATTAGACCAGGACAAAAAAGGATACCTCACAACTGAAGAATTAACCAAATTTATGTCTGAAGAAGGTAATTAATTATTAATAATTAAAAACTAACAACACTAAAAATAATACTTGTCTAACCATAAAGTATAATACAAAAGTTTTACAGTTTTGAACTTGCTACTTAACCAGAAGAGATTTTTTATATCCCCTATATCCTCCTCTGCCATTTCCTTTTTCACAGCAAGACCTTTCTAACCAATCACCAACCTTACATCCTGCTACAGCCACAAATATCCACATCAAAACCCTAGGATCAGGTTTTTATCACTCGATGTTTTGAGTTTTTTTTGGGAATTTACAACTTGTCAATCAATTGTTTTTCTTTAAACTATATTTCCAAGTTGCAAACTACCTTTTGAGAATAGAATTAAGCAAGCATCAACATACATGTTGAGTACTAAGCAGTTTGGGAAATGTATGTCAAGCTGGAACATAATTATACAAGAACTTAACATGTGACTTGGTTCCCCGTGTGAGTCTCTGTACATTTAGCTCAGTGGGCAGAGCATCTAACTGGTAATCAGAGGGTTGCAAGTTCAATCCTGTCAGTGACTCAGAAATTTTTCTGAGCAATCAACTTGCGAATCAGTAACGCTTCTTCAAACTTTATTATCATGTTGCAAACTACAATTTAAGATATTAGTTAATTATAATTATATGTTGTTGGTTGACAACGAATTTCGCCTTTGTTGTTCTGTCAAGGAGAAGCTTTTACACAGGAAGAAATGGAAGAAATGCTGTCTGCTGCTGTTGACCCAGATAAGGGAGTGATATTATACAAAGACTTTGTTTCTATGATGGTGGTGGAAGATATTTAATTGTGTTTGTTGAAACTATGTTAGGTGTGCTGCCAGTGCTTGTGATTGTGCTGGCATGGATGGTGACAAGAGAATGACACATATTATATGTACAAAAACTGTTAGACTTTAGACATTGGAAGTGGAACATGTACATATCCAAATGCATTCTGTGTATAAATCTTTGACACATGAATCAATCGTAGTTGACATATATTGTATGTAAATTAAATAAGAACAAATTTTAGGTAATTGTATTTGTTACCTATGTAATGTGTCAATACACTGCACAGTCATTTTCAAGCCTACTGTATAAAAAGATAATCTTTTCTAAGAATTTGTTTTACTATGTATATCTTTACTTTTACACAAGTTTTTTCATTTGCATAGCAAGTTTACTTAATTGTTTACTTAGGACTTAGTTTGAATAATATATCAATGTAAAATGATTGTGTTACAACAGTTCAGGGTTAAATGTAAATATTGAAGAAATACTGGTAAAAAAAGAATAACTGAAATCTATCTATGTGCACAAGTGTGCACAATTTTTATTATTTTTATATTTTCATTCTTTTGGCATGGATCAAGGAATCTAGGGAAGGGATGGGCATTAACCTCAAGGGAAGCCCTCATCTATGGCCCACACCCAGAGACTGCAAAACATACTTCAGTGGGATAAGCTTGAGCATAGCAGGACCCAATGGGCACCAAAGGTACTGGGCATCTTACATTTTGTGCCCTCCCTTGATAAAATATTAACTTCAAGAGAAGCACATTTTTGCGGGATGATTTGCAGTTCTGAGCAAAAATGATTTCTGGAGAGCTGATAAATGTTTTTTCTGATGCCAGTCCTCTCTAGAGGGCAAACCTTGATCGACACTTGGAATAAAACATAACCTGGTCAGCCAAACTTTGCCAATTTGGTTTATTGCCAAATTCTCTCAACTAGAACCCATACTTTTCACGTTGCCAGTTTAGGAGAACTGTGCTTCTCATATTCAGTGTTTCATCACTTCCTGTTTAGCAACGTCGACAGTATAACATTTCCGGTTGATTTTATCTGACAATAGGGAAATTTAGCATCGCGTATACGCGAGATACGTTAACGTCAGCAAGATTTTCCCGCGTATTCCCGTTTCACGTTTGCCGTACGTACGCCAAGGTAAGGGTTTTCGCGTATATTATTTACGTGAGATCGTTTTTATTTTTTTTCAAGCATAAAAAGAGATTTTAAGTCGTTAAAAAGGTAAAGGGATGTTTTGCTTAATGTTTAGTTAGCTAAATTGAAGAAACAACACAGAAGTTGTTCAGATCGTGCCAATTGGCAATTTTCATTAACGGGAATCAAACAATTGTTAATTGTGACAAACAGTAAAAACTTTTTTCTTTACTAATATGTACTTTCAGAATATGATTTTAGTTTCATTGAAATTACTTGACACAAGTTTCCAGTCTAATTAGAGTCGCTCGCTTGTTTTTGCTTGAAGCTCGCGTCAACATGAAGCTAAATTTCGGGGGCGGAAGCGGAATCTTGAATCAATCTGATAAAACCAAGAAAACAAGACAGAAACACGGCAAACGTCAGACGGTAAATCGACGTTTGCAGTCTCACGTATACGCGGTGCTAAATCTCACTACTGTTATGTCGAGCCGTCAATGTTTTTTGGTTTTAAACTCCAGCAAAAACTTTTGTTTTTTTTTATTTCCGAAAAAAGGAGGAGGCCCACATTTTGAGCGTTAGCTCCATACACTCTGTTTCGTAACGAATGAACGCACTTTCCATAAAGTATTCTAAATTTGGCCGAGGCTCATTGTTCTTAATTTTTTGGTGATTTGAGCCTAAAATTGTTCTTAATTTGTTCCTATTTCCTATGTTGCTTAAATCGAAAATAAACCTAAGTCTACTAAGGTACTGCAATGAATGTATTTGAAATCGGATTGCTTGGCTGATGTTATATTAATTAACAGTAACAGCGTTATTAAAATGGAGTTTTTTGTTTTTTTGCATTGGTCTTTCTTTTACTACAAAAGCTTGCCTATTTCCCAAGAAGATACAGTATGTTGTATGCATGTTTACAACGATTGTAAGGAACCACCTTCAGGGTAGTGTTTAATTTGAAGCAATGATAATGATTAAAAGAAAAAGAAATTGCGAGTCATTTTTTTCAAAACTAAAAAAAAAAATTGATCAATTGAGCCCCGAGCCTCAGCTTGTTCTTAAATTTTTTTTAAATTTTGGTCAGTCTGAGCCTCGTTCTTATTAAATTGTTCTTATAAAAAGGGTGTATACTGCGGTAAGAAAAAAAATATCATTTTTTTCCGCCATTTTGAATTATCAGGAAATAAGAACAATTAAGGAACAATTGAGCCTAGTAACATCACCAAAAGAGCCGAGCCGTACTGTCCTTAAATCCCACGACCAGACTCCCAGCTGGCCCCGTAGCTCAGTTGGTTAGAGCGACGTAGATCTGTTTCGTAAGTCGTGGGTTCGAACCCCACCGAGATCCCACCGAGATTTTTTCTCTTTCCTTGTGTGGGTTTAAGGGAACCTTGTCAATGCTGTAGATCTATCCCGTTCCAGTGGTAAAGCCTCACTCGAATTTATATGTTGTATTGACTCATATGCCACTGAAGGACAACACTCTATGATCACCAAAAGAATTCAGAACTGTATAACTTACAAAAAAGTGTGCATATACAAACCTCATGTACAAATGGTGGCAATTTAAATATTATTTTGTCTGCATTCAAATTTGTGCAACTAACCTCGTTTTGCGTTACATTTTGTTTTGAAAGTTTAAGGGGCCGTCGGAAAATCGATTCCGTCCCACTAAACGTCAATTGGACGTTAAGGGGGGGGGGGGGGAGGGGGGCAAGGGAGTTGACCGTGGACGTTAAGGAAAAAGGCTTGCAAAAGTATAAAAAATGAACAAATAGAAAAGTATATGAAATTCAGCTCGATACAATTTAAATGGAATCAATGCGATTTAATGATATGTAAATAAATGCCCTATTCAGTTGTGATTTCTGTACATGCATAGGGACAAATACATATTACAGCGCGTGTCGGGCATCAAAGTCTACCACTGGTAGGCAGCAAAGTTCAACAAACAGGAATCGCGGCAGAGAAACAACATGTCTTGTCGTGTACCAAATTCATCACACTATTATAAATGGTACCATATTTGAAAGATAGAATACAAAAAAACAATAGTGGACGTTAAGGGAGGGGGAGGGGGGGGGGGGTTAGACCTTAACGCCCAATTAACGTTAAGCGGGACGGAATCGATTTTCCGACGGCCCCTAACTCAAGAACGAGGCTCTTTGCGCAAATTTGAATGTAAACAAAAAGTTATGATATTGAAATCGCTGCCATTTTTGAATAGGTCTATATATGCAACATACAATAAACTATTTGTCCAGCTCTAAAACTTTGGATTTTGTTATACATGGTGGTGTTTTTAGGACTGACTTTTTTCTCTTTCAAGTCGACTTGTTTTTCGTGAATTTTATTCTGGCTGAGCTCCAACTTAGGCGTTGGG
>JAOBAT010146284.1:0-11129 GCA_026413305.1 Hydrozoanthus tunicans
TTAGCGAGATTCGAGCTCGCGAGGCGAAAACCTCACTAAAATTTTGCCGCACACGTGCGGAACAAGCTGAGCAAACAACAGCCTCGCGTGCAAACAGCTCAGCTCTTTACCTCAAGTGTGCGCCGGCCTTTGGCAATTAAACGTCTAAAATTGTCCATAAAAACGAATTGTAAGAATCTGTAAGCCTCGAACTTGACATACACAATGTTATTAGTACAAGGAAGAGTATTACCAACTGTTACCTTCCCTGAGTATTTTTCAGCGGTTTAATTTAAGGTACGCAATGCATTGTGGTAGAACTCATTGCCACCATTTTTTCGGAATGGTCAATTGTGTGTTTATACTAAAATAGTGTTATACTCTTGTATGATTTTTTAGATTACGAAATCATTTAAATTGAAACAAAATCGTCGCTTTATCTACAATTATATCAAAACCTTATATGTTAATGTGCATCAAGCAAAACGAAATTTTTATTTCTGTGCACGTTCAAAGTAAAAAAAAGTGCTCTGAATTGTAAACTACTCATTGTTCCCTTCCTTCTGTAACACAAAGTATACGGTTTTTAATACAGAACAGCTTTTTTAAGTAAGGAATGCTATATGGTATGGTATGGTATGGCATGGCCGTTATAAATATTTGGTATGGTAAGGTATATTGAATATGATATGGTATAGTATGATAGGGTATAAGTAATATAGTATGGTGTCGCATGGTATGATATGATATGGTATGGTATTGCATGTCGTGGCACAGCATAGTATAGTATGGTGTCGCATGGTATGATATGATATGGTATGTTTTTTTATATGGTATGGTATTGTATGTCGTGGCACGGCATAGTATAGTATGATGTCGCATGGTATGATATGATATGGTTTGTTATTATATGGTATGGTATTGCATGTCGTGGCACGGCATAGTATAGTATGGTGTCGCATGGTATGATATGATATGGTATGTCATGATATGGTATGGTATTGCATGTCGTGGCACGGTTTTGAATTGTATGGTATAGTACGGCATGGTATGATATAGTATGGTATTGCATGGTATAGTATTGCATGGTATGGCAAGGTATTGTACGGTATGATGTGCTATAATATGGTGTGTTGTGTTAAGGTATGGTTTTGCATAGCAAGGAGCGATAAGGTATGTTATGATATAGTATGGCATGTTAGGTGGGTTAGGCATGGTATGATGTGGTATTGCATGGCACGGTAAGGTATGGTATGGTATGGCATTGTGTTTGCATAGCACGGCATGGTATGGTATTGCAAGCCATGGCATGGTTTGGTTTGGTATTGCTGGGCATGGCATGGTATGGTATTGCAAGCCATGGCATGGTATGGTTTGGTATTGCAAGGCATGGCATGGTATAGTATGAGCAATACAGCATCTTGCTATCAGTTAGAGAGCTGAGAGAAAGAGAGAGAGCTGTCTCGCACTCGGTTGATCTGTGCTAGTTTAGACAGGCAGGCCGAAGATAATTTGGAAATGTGGCTATTAGATGTTAAATAAGAGTCCAGAATCAAGGCTTAATCTCTAGCTGTAATTACTGGGGTGAGGCTTGTGCCTGGAAATCACAAAGACAGAGTGATATGCGGTACCCGAGGGAACCTAATCCAATCGGTTTATTTTGTAAAGAGTGAACGAATTAAGTTTTTGTGGCCTTGTTACTTGTTTTACAGCATGTCCAGTTGGATGGACACTGTACATGCTAATGTACATTGTCGTTGTCAACTCAAAGCAATTTTGGGACGAGGCGAAGGGACATTGTGAGAGTCTTCATGGCCAGTTGGTGAAGATCGATTCCAAAGACAAAAACAAATTCGTTTTACAGTTGACAAAAAGAAACCCCGAAGTTCCCCAAGTCCTTTGGATTGGGTTAAGGTACGATAAGGTTTATAATTATATGTGGACTGATGGCACCATAGCTATCTTCACTAACTGGAATGACGGAGAACCCAACGGAGGTGGATCGACCCCTTATATCTCATTTTATACCTATGCCAGCAGGGCGGGGTTTTGGAATGATGAGAGACCTTCCAAAAAGTTTTGTTTTGCTTGTGAAAAACCATTTTAACAACAAAGTGTTGTTCTAGCTTTTATGAGGCAACGTGCTAGGTAAAAAAAATACTGGGTTTTAACGTGATTGATTTGGATTTAAAGGCCACTATGGTATACTGACTGGATTTTGGTTTGGTGGGCCTGCATTCAGACATTCAAACTCACCACGCAAATAAATAGTGGACAAATCTTTAAATCTTTCCTCGAGTCAGTTTAAAAGGGTTGTGCGCCAAACGAAGCCAACACTCTAAAATTAACAAGTGGTGCTGAGAATGGTCAAATAGCTACGGTTTCTTTAACATAGACCTTTTGGTTTCACGGTCCTCTCCAAGGGGGGAGGGGAGAGGATGGGGAGTGCACTCCCTATATTGGGATGTTAGGCATGACCGTCGTATTTCTTAGAGTTAAAATTGTTAGTCCGGTATTTTAATGGGTTGTTAAAATAAATCCTGTGTTAAACCCAAGAACTTTGTTGGTCGAAAAACGCCAAGCTATTGGACTGCTTGTATTCCCGCGTAAATGTGCGTATTGAATAAGAAGTTAAGACAAAAGTCCTTCGGCAAACGTCCTATTACGACCGCTCCTTATTTACTGCATATCACGCTCAACGCAACAAGAGGTTCTTAAGCGTCGACCCGTTAGCTACCCAGGGAAAAACTTCATTTTTCATTTGGTAATTTTAAGGGTAATTTAAAAACCGAGAGGTATTTTTCGGGTGGAAAAATGTTTATCCCTTGGTATTTTTTGGATATTTTGTGGACTTTTCTGACGGCCATCCCTACCCTTTTGACTCCAAAATACCCCCTCTGGGGGTCTTCTCCAGTGTACAATATAACACAACAATCAATCTGCTATATACATCCTTACACCGCACTGGAAAATACGCCGAATGTTACAATATTAAGCGATAGCGATATATAGGGTAGTTCTGAGAAAACGCTATAAACCCTCATGATGATCAAGCATGAACATACAACATAAAGTGATTATAGCGTTGAAGATTGCAAATGACACTTTTTATTTAATCCCTTTTAAAAATTGGTTCCATTGTATCTAACTTGATTATCCAGATAGTCTTTGATTCCTTCAGTGTTTTCGGCGAAGATCTACCACTTGCTATAAACATAGTTAATATACACGGAATGGTTAGGAAACCATTGTTGTATGTCTTTGTTCGCTATTTTATTTTGTTTTCTGGTCTTTACCCCGCACAAAACGTACAGAAAACAGAAAAGCTTTTGAAATGCAAATCAACAAAGAGCCAGTCAAAATATTGTCACTAACACCATTTTCCATATATGTAAAATGTTTCTAAATTTTTCGGTCGCTCACTGCGGCCTTCATCAGAGAACGAATATTTTTGAATAAGAAATAAGTTATTTAAAAGTCTTAACAATGAGCAAGTACGCCCTTGGGAATGGCTTCCGTTCGTTGACACAAATGGGATCAATTATTCATTCTTCAAATCAAATGTTTGTTAGCAGAACTCAAACGGAAACATGCGTCAGCTATAAGATATTTGTGTAAACATGGCTTTTTGGAAATTTCTTGTTCAAGCTACGTTTCATGTCGGTTTTGTCCACGTTAACTTTTCAGAATAAGCAGATCTGGTTTAGTCGCGAGTGCTTCGTGTTAAGAAGATTGAGAACTCTCAGAATTTAAAAAGAGAGTTGTAAAGGAAACAAAAGAAAGTACTTCATCATATCCTGGACAGAAAACGTTGTTAACGGTTAAACACAACTTGTAAGTATCCATTTGTCAGTTTATATACATTAATCTCAGTATTTTTACTTTGTTGTTTAAAATCTATTTGGAGTGGTTCGGGTGTTACACTAGTCACTAAGTAAAAAAAACTAGTATCAAATATCTAAGACCATTCCAATACATGCAGAAAATGTTTCTGTAGAAGTGTTTGATCAATTATCTTTCTCCCCAAAACCCGAACATGCAGTGATCGAACGCTTAAAAATAATTACATACTTGGAAAAGAATGTTGCCGTCAAAAAATCACATCTTGACGAGTTGCTCTATGCGCTATAACCAAAAAGCTGCCAGGGATTTTTTTAAGAAAGTAAAAAAAGCGATACACAAGAAATTTTAAATAACTGGCTGAGCTTTCGTGTTCGTACAAGGAACCTAACAGACAATATTTTTTCCGATAAGTGTTCTAAAACAAAGAAAAAATTTTTGTGGCATAAATATTGGCCTTTCTGGACATTATTTCTACTCTTAAATTTGAAGAGGATTTTTCAAAGCTGCTTTTCCCTTTTCTGGTGAATACAGTTTTATACCATTCGTATAACTCTGCACAATTCCATAAGTAAACTTGGTTTAATCATTGTGTTGGTTTTTGGTTCGAGCAGGTGTTTAGGTGACTCAGTACTTGGGAGTATTATCATGTGAAGCCAAGAATTTACTTTATAAAACCTCGTTAATGGGTGTCATTTTAAGGCACTAAGCAACTTTTTTTTAGATCTAAATAAACATGTTTTCTGTGTAATTTACATTTATTTAGTTCTATACGTCCTGCTGAGTTTCTAGACTGCTTTAAAAAAATAGAACGTGATTTTCTTCTAGGGTTCCCCCTATATTGGGATGGTAGGTATAACCGTCGTATTTTTAGGGGTTAAAATTGAAAAACGCTAAGCTATTGAACTGCTTCAAATCAGCGTACTGCGAGGAGTTATGACAAGGTCCTTTGGTGAACATCCCATTACGCACGCGTCTATTTTTTACTACATATAACGTTTCGCGCAACACTAGGGGACTTAGCGCCGACCCGCTAGCTAGCTATTTAGGGAAAATTTACAATTTCAATTGGTATTTTTTAGGGTAATTTTAAAACCGAGAGGTATTTTTTAGGATGGAAAACTTTTATCCCTTGGTATTCTTTAGGTATTTTGAGGAATTTTCCGACGATCATCTCCACCCTTTTAACCACGAATTACCCCCCTCCCCCCCCTTCCGGGTTCTGACTATACCGGAGGTTTACGCAAGCTAAACCGAACTTAATTGTATTATTCAATTTATGTCAATTGACTCGTGCGGAAATGTCTGTCAGTGTCAGTTATAAATTATTTACAAACACAGTTTTTCGAAATTTCTTGTTTAAGTTATATTTCCTGTTACAAAAACAATCTGGTTTGCTGTCGATCTGTTCGAAGTTCACAAAGTATAAAAGAATTATAAACCTTTCAGGTTTAAAAAAAAGAAGTTGAGTAGGAAATAATAACAGAATTGAGAGTACTTCAAAGTAGCTGGTAAGTATCCATACGTACATTTTTTACACCGATTATCTCGGTAATCAAGAAATTTCTTTACACTTTGGATCGAAAATTTTGGTCTTTTTGGAGTATCAGTTCAGATTGAATGATTTTTGAAAAACCATTCGAACAAAGATATTTTTTCTGCTATGTTTCGTACATAGCCCGAAAGTTTTTAGCTTTTGGAACTAAGTATTTGTCATGTGTCTCTGTCTCCTCCCCAAAAATTTAATTTAATTTTGACTTTAATACTGACTGCGCGTTTATAATATGCTCGCAGCCCCTCCCCCCCATTATCGATTTCGGTTCCGACTGGCCTGCGTATAAACTTTGCTTCAGGAGATGTACGAGTTAAGTATTGAACGAATTAAATATTGTCTATTTTGGTTGCAGCTGAAGCAACACCATTATGTTGGTTTACTTGCTATTCGTTGCCTTGTTATTCTTGGATGTGAATGCTGAAGGTTAATATTAAAAGCAAACCCAAATTATTGGTTCAAATCCTGTTTCTTTCTTAACAAAGAGGGCAAAGTTACTTTGATTTGATCGGATGCCAACGGGGGCATTTTTTCTTAAGTCAGGGCAAAATTAATCGGCGAAGATTCGCTGAATATTTTTAAAAAATCTCAAAAAAGGTCTTAGAAACGTTTTGTAGCCATGCATTTTCAAAACTTTTCGAAAATTTGCGATGATTTCCAAACACTCCGATTATCTCCGAAGAATTTCGGAAAATGTTTAAATATCATATAAATGCCTTACAAACAATCTGAACCGTTTCCAAACTTTACCAGATATTATAAAGGTTTTCAAACTCGAAAAATTCAAATAAGTTTAGCAAAAAATAAAGAACTTTGCCTTCGATGCCATGTACATGTAATCGCGTGGTTCCTCATAAAATTTAGGACTTTTTCTTGTGATTTCAATTTTTTGAAATCGAAAACAATCATGAAAATATTCCTTAATATTTCTCGGTTACTTATACTTATTTAACGGCAAACTGCATAAGGTGCTAATTCTTCAGTCTTTGCACGTCAAGTTATGCCAAATCGCGTGATAGATGATAACGTAATAATAACTTATGTCGTTTTCATTTCATCTATTGTTGTATCTATTTGATCTATATATTGTTTATGTATTATAGTTTGTTTTAGGTCTTTACTTTTAACAACATTTTGACTCAAGGAGCCACGGGAGAACAGGCAATAGGACTCGAGGTCCCCTTCGAGGCCTGCCACCCGGGACCTACGGTTTAACGTCCTTATCCGAGAAGACGCGAAGGTCTAACCGTTTGCAGATGTTAGAGCAAAGGCAGCACCTTCTCCTTAGTTGTTTTAAGACCCTTAGTGAAAGTCCGGCACCGGTTCTTTTAAGTCCCCCGATAGGAGACCGAGAGACTGGGCCTACGGTTTACCGTCCTTATGCGAGAAGACGTGAAGGTCTAACCGTTTGCAGATGTTAGAGCAAAGGCAGCACCTTCTCCTCAGCTATTTCAAGACCCGGGAATCGAACTCGGGCCTCCCGCACGACAGACTGGCGCCTTACCAATTTGGCCAACCAGACGGCGGTAAATACTTGTGTAACAGAATTACTATTGTTCAATATTACGGCTAACACTATTGGACAAAGGCAAATGCATTCTAGGGTGAGCTCGTTCGCAAGACAATAACTACAGAAAACTTTCTTAGGATAAAAATGGCTTGAGTGCAAAAGAGCCGTTTTTAAATATTAAAGTATTTTCATCAAAATTACAAATTAGAAACATACATTTAACAAAATTGTGCACATCGAAAGTGAGGGCCGAATTACCGACAGCATACATAGGGGAGGAGGCGGGAAACGTTTTCGTCTTCTTAAACACGAGGTTCCAGTATGAAAGGGTTAGGCCCGCCCCTTTTTTGACCCTTTTCATGAAATTTGATTAAATTTTGAAATGTAATGGCGGCAACAACCAACTTTCAACAATTTGAGGTCATTTACACCATATTCGTGAAATAGTTCCATTTTTTCAATAGTAAATGAAGTCACTGGCATAATACCGTTCTACTGATAGGCGCACGACGTGAAAGGCTGCTGATAAGAATTAAGATATACGAAATTTATTGCCAGAGCTATTCGAAATTTGCGCATGCTTCCCAAGACCAAATGAACCAAATTAGCCAAACAACGTCGATCGAGGCCAGCATTCTTTCGTTATTTTATTCGGTGAAACTTTGCTTCAGGAATTAAAATTCATAGTTGTAACACTAATAAAATTAAAACCAGCCGAATACCGTCATGACAAAACACAGAAGCAAGAATGAGCTATACACATGTCAACTGTAGATTGTTTGCTTTATTTTGAAATCGCGAAACTGATCTAAGTGCTAATAAAACGCGAACCAAAAAGTGCGCCACAGCCGGCAGAGAGCACGGACCTTTATAGATGTTAACTCGACGGCGGATGATTGGCAACTGAACGTGTGAAACCCCTGGGCTCAGCCCTATCATACTGGAACATCGTGTTTAAAGCTCAGGACTAAACTGATCCGAACTTCGGATTAGGCCTATATCCGGGATATTGAAAGTTAATATCCAACCATCCCCGATTATGTCACGCAACACTTTTTTGCTTACAATTTTTAACAAGATTCCAACCCGAGTGCAGGCATAAAGACTTATTTTCGGAAAATAATTTATTTCTTTATAGTATGGAGTTTGTAATGTCCTTTCTTAAAAAAGAAAACTTGCGCACTATCCCTGACAAAAGACAACCACTCCAGGTGAACGAAAATAACTTGTTCACATGAATTTGTCAGACTTATATATACCTTTACAAAACTAGACACATCGGCATAAGAGGGGGTGGGTATTGGTGGGGGTTAGTACTTGTTTTTTGTGCTTTTAAAAACCATTTAAAATCGTTCAAACCAATTTGTTCATCTTGACGTAACGCGCCCCAAGAAAAGTTATGATCCCACGTATTCATCTTGTTAAAACAATTATCGCTATTTGTTTTCATTGAAGCAAACGACAGTTGGACCCAATGGAGCAATTGGACCACCTGTTCAAAGACTTGTGGCTGTGGAGCGCAATACCGAACCCGTGAATGCAACAACATACCCGAGGCTCTCGGTGGACCAGGCTGCAACGGAAGCTCTTATTCCCGACAGGAAATGCAATGAAATACCATGCAAAAGTACGCTTTTAAACTTTTAAAATTGATTATCTCATGATGACGTGAACCGCTTGTTTAAACTGGCAAACTCTTTCAGATTCCGAACTCACAAATCATTAAACATTGTTGTTATGCTTATAAAATGTTTTTATCATTATTATCATTGTGATTATTATCATTATTATTATTATTATTAGTTTTATTATTTTTATTTTCATTATAAATAAGAATAATTATCATTATTATTTATGACAATTTCGTTGCTGTTATTATGTTTTTTGTTGCTGTTATTTTTATCATCATTATTGTTACTGTTATCATCATTATTATTATTATTATTATTATTATTATTATTATTATTATCGTCATTAAGAATATCATCATTATTAATAACATTATCATTGCTGTTATTATGGTTGTTGTTGTTGTTGTTATTTTTATTATCATTATTGTTACTGTTATCATTATCATTATTATCACCCACGAACAGCCCTGCATCTTGATGTGTTTTAAGCACTTGATATATGTAACCACTGAAAAGCATTGTTGAAGAAAAACTTGTTCGTTCAGTCAGAAGCCGCGAGCAATCTTTACTGCAGTGGAAAAATGATTCTCTGGAATCGCGCTGCGTGTTACATAGCTATAGAAGCAAATTGCACATGAAGACTTAAGGTATACGTAAACATAGATATCAGCAATGCACTACGTCGAAAGTTGAAAGGGTATAAAGTTACTAAAACAGGGGTGGAAAGTTTTGACAAATGTTGATGTCAGTATGAATAAAATCAACATGAAAAAAAATTAAAGTGTCTATCAAGCTTAAATTTTTCCTTTTTGGATTAAAACTGTTGTCATCTATGAACTCAAAATTCAAATAACCAAAGAAAATTTACACGTCTAAGTATGCTTTTTAATAAAAAAAAGATTGAAGTGTAAGTTTTGACCGAGCAGGCCGGGGACTGGTGACCTGTGACGTAGCAGCATAAGTTATGTGGTTTTTGTTTAAACGTTTTCATTTCTGTTTAAAAATATCATAAAACTTTTATTTCAAACAATTTCAAGGGAATAATTCCTTGATTAAAATTATAACAATGTGATTATTGTAGCCAGAATTGAATTTTTTGAGATAAAAGATTGTCTCTGCTTTATGCCTCGTGCCACGTCATCATTGCACGCTTCAAGTCTAAAAATGTAACAGGAACGGCGAGAAAAGGTTTTATTTTCGCAAATTACTTTTAGTAAAAGGTTCTACTTTTCATCTGGAATTTTAAAAAATGAACTTGATAGGGACTTTAAGGAATTTTATTAACTTTTTGTTTTGCATCTTAAACTCAAATGCTTCATAACTCATGAAAACAAATTAAGGTTATTCACGAACATTTTCGTGAAGAAAAGAGCTTCTTTAACCGTGTTCTATTTTGCATTTATAGAGTGGGGGAAGTGGAGCGCTTTTGGCCCCTGTTCGTGTCCATGTGGGGGTGGAATAATGGCGCAGTCACGTGTGTGTAACAGAATTCCAAAGGCGTTAGGAGGACCCGGGTGTGACGGAAAAAACACAAGGACTCGGAAATGTAACACTCATCCATGTCCAAAAGGTATCTTATCTGTCTGCTGAACAACATTTTCAAGCGCTGAGCTAAAGGTCAAATCCTACCCGTTAGTTTGAGTCCCCAAGTGTATTACACAATTACGGCTTCACATTGGCTTCTTCGCAAATTTCACTACACTCTTTTTTTACAAGAATATACTTTTTAAGAATATTGAGGCTGAAATGGGCTAAATCTTAAGAATTTTTAAGAATAATGCTGTGGCTCAGGTTGAAAAGAAAAATCACATTACAGTACTCAGTAGTATTTAACCAATATCCAGATTTGAATACTTTTGATACATGTTTTCCGGCTTATATGGCTAGATATTAACTGCAAACTAAAAAGGCGATATTGTCTTGAAGCAAAAGCAAAGCAAAGGAAATCAAAGAGGCGCCAACAGAATAGAGCAACACTCGTCAACAGACGCAACAGCAATATTGAAAACGGTAATTCAACGTCACCGATGTTTCCGAAACTTGAGAACATTTGTCAGAATATTTCAGCCAAAAATCGGCAGCCTTGGTCCGAAAAACAATACGAGCCGTTTTCACATAAGAGAATCAACGCACAAACCGTCCAGACGAACAAATTGTCTGAGTGTGAAAACGGGACGAACACAATTCTGGACGAACTAGTCGTCTGAATTTGTCCGTACGAACAGGTCGTCTGAATTTGTCCGTCTGTTTGTTCGTCTCTTCACACGATTTTTTGTGGATGACTTGTTCGTCTAGAAGAACAAATCGACCAAAGCATCCGTCTTAAATTCACAACTGTTGAACAAACAGTCGAACAAGTTGTCCTTGTATAAGGGTGGGAGAACTACACTAGCATAGGGCGGCTGTTTGTAGGTCAGTTGTACGGGCGATGTGAAGTTGTCAGTGACGGCGAACACAAGCCAGTTTGTTTGTCTCCCTTTCACACTAAGATGAACAAATCGTCAGACGGCTTGTTCGTCCTCTAATATGAAAACGGCTACTTTTACTAAAATAAGAGTGTATGTTTATTGAAATATAACATTTGGAGCCACCTTGCGGACTTCTAACTGCCCCCCCC